>OY856409.1:1246211748-1246521748 GCA_963693085.1 Alisma plantago-aquatica
ATAAAAGGATTCATATTTGATTGAATTCCTATGTGCAGAGGCTGACTTATTGCATTCTAGATATGATTTTAATGATCTATTGACTACAGCTACCACTCTTACCCAGATAACCATTTTCTTAGATTCAATTTTAAATAATATATAAAGGGTAGGAAGTATTTGAATGAAATACTTTACCATTATTGTGATACACCGTCACACTAAATGAGATTGCTCTAAACATAAAACATGATCAACAACTGACTAATCACATTTCCAGAAAAATGAAATAATTAAAACTGATTCCAACATCACAAACATGTTTAGAAACATTTACATAAAGGTCCAACCTTTCCATAAGCTCATATACCATACCAGGTATTTACATCTGTATCTAGTGGCCTCAACCACAACATGTATACAAAAGAGATACTCTACAGGTACATGTTATATACACAAACACTGGTCTACTGCCAAAAACTCATCTCGATACATGCATATCTCTACAAAACTCAAACCATGCCCAAAATAGAGAGTACATGGATGAATCTATCACTCTACTACTATAACTACAACTGTCCAACCTTCAGCGTCTACTAATCACCAGGCTACTCCTCTTCTATAGCACAATCTCGACCACATTGCCGACGACCACCTACAAATATGTGGTGATCCACATGGTGAGACCCATGTCCCAGCGAGAGATATAAATCTCCACCATGATTATTGATTATGAAAAACTATTTAATAGTAAACAAACTACGCAGATCAAGTATCTAATAAGAAATCGAGCAGATTGAACAATTCTAACATACTAAACAAGTTAAGCAAACATGTTTAGAAACCAGTATGATTATCGCGGTATATAAATGAAACAAGTAAATCAATTTCTCCTAATACATGATTACTCAGATTCTATAAGTTTGCACCATATAACAACTATGTAGTATAAAAGACATGGAAAGGGTTAGCATCTAACGTGAAGTGTATTTAACCCTAGTAAATATACTTCATAGCTTATATTACATATTCTATTATGCCTTGGGGAGTTTGAGTCGTACCACCCAAAATCTAACTGACCACTGCAAAGCACTATTCAATTCCGTATAAGATCTAGGAATGCCAGTAAACTAAGATTTCTCCTTCTCATTCAGTACGAGTCAAATTACAATGACGTAATAGTCAAGCTACCTATAGAACATATAGTCAAGCTACTAACACCTAGTTCGTCCTTGGTGCAGGTCACGATACTAGCAACCAGGTATGCAAACCCTATAATCCGAGGTCCAACCACACATATCCTCAATCACATCACATATAACAAATATACAAGACATGACCACAACCATTCTCATTAAACTTGGGATCAGGATGTCAAGGATGTACACTCACTTGCACCCGCGCATACTCAACATGTTATGTATGAGACTCCAAGCTTTTCTTAGGAATACTCATTTCACCATCCATCAAGTTCTAACACGAAACATGGTTCTACAACACAGAGCACTACATGATTAGGGTTTCAATTGATTAGTTATTTCCAATTTAGTGAATTAAGGATGCATCATACATATGGACATATAAACCCTAATTCATTTCTAGAAAGCACATAAGAATGACAACTTATGAAGGTATAAAATGTATATGGTATAATTCTTAATCAAAACACCACATGATACTATTTACTACCATTCATGAGACTATATTAGTCTTCATACCACCACAGGATACAAATCCTTACCATGATGTTCAAGGGCTCCAACCCATGTCATACCATAAATAGAATTACACCTTCTTTAGGGATGAACCATCACATCATTCCCTAGAAAATCATCATTATCTTTCCATGTCTGAATACATGGGTCCATAAACCATCACCATACATGTGACATATGAGTATAACATATAAAGGAACTATGACATCCAAATAGCACCATATTAGGGTTTCATCAACAATAAGAGAGTATTTCATTATCATAGTAATCATTCAAGAAGGTTGATCATAATCAATCACCATCACTTAGTTACATTAGGGTTAGGTGTAACAAGCTATGATTTATTAGGGTTACACATCAACTTATTATGGTGACTATCAATTATATTCATACTAGGGAAAAGGTAAGATTACAAGATTAAGAGCATTGAACCATCAAATTCAGACCACAAAAACCAAAACATTACATCAGGGGATTCACCTAAAACCATAGAATGTTGAGGCATCAAAACAAACCATCTAATTGTGTCTCTCGCTCAAAACCATCAGATGTGGGTTAGATAAAACCATTGGTTGTAAATATAGAAAGATCATCAACTTTGAAAGCATTCCAACAACTGTTTGATGAACCATTGACCCAAGCCAACCATTAGTTAAACCATCAGTCCAGTGAAGCCATTGGTTGAACCATCGATCCAGTGAAGCCATATGTTTTCATTAACATGTAAGAAAACAAAGTAAACTAAAAGGAAAACCATCATTTGGGGGAGAAAGGACCATCATATGTGACCATCTCTATGCATTAATATCATTGACTCTTAAACATGAAAGGAACCAAAATAGAGCCTAAGGTAGTACCATTGGTTGGCATGAGAAACACAAGAAAAAAAACACCAAAAGTAGGTCTGGCAATTATAGCAAGAAGACAACCCATCCATTCTAGCACAAGGTAGAATAGTGATATTGTTTACTACCATTCATAAGACTATACTAGTCATCATACCACCACAGGATACAAATCCTTATCACAATGTTCTCAGGTTCCAGCCCTTGTCATATCATAAAGAGGATTACACCTCCTTTAGGGATAAACCATGCAGAAAGGTCATTAAGACCATCACATCATTCCCTGTAAGATCATCGTTATCTTTCCATGTCCTAGTACAAGGCTCCATAAACCATCACCATATGGGTGACGTATGAGTCTAACATAGCAAGGAACTATGATGTCCTGATAGCACCATATTAGGGTTTCATCAACAATAAGAGAGTATCCCATTATCATAGTAATCATTCAAGAAGGCTGATCATAATGAATCACCATAACTTAGTTACATAAGGGTTATGTGCATTAAGGTTACACATCAACTTATGATGGTGATTATCAATTATATTCATATGAGGGAAAAGGTTAGACTACAAGATTAAGAGCATTGAACCATCAAATTCACACCACCAAACCATAACATTACTCCATTGTCTTCACCCAAAAACCATCAAATGTTGAGGCATCAAACCAAACCATCTAATCATGGCTCTCACTCAAAACCATTAGATGTGGGTTAGACAAAACCATTGGTTGTAAATCCAGAAAGATCATCGACCTTGAGTTCATATCAACGATTGGTTAATGAACCATTGACCCAATCCAACCATTGGTTATTGAACCAATAACCCAATCCAACCATTGGTTGAACCCTCAATCCAGTGAAGCCATTAGTTCAACCACAGATCTGATGAAGCCATTGGTTGTCATTAACATGTGAGAAAACAAAGCAAAACACAAAGGAAAACCATGATTTGGTGAGTAAAAGGAAAACCAACGGATGTGGCCATCTCTAAGCACTAAGATTGTTGATTCATAAGAACTGAAGGAACCAAAATAAAACCTAAGGTAGGACCATCAGTTGGCATGAGAAACATAGGAAAATAGCACCAAATGTAGGTCCACCGGTTCTAGCAAGAAGACAACCCATCAAATCTTGCACACGGTAGAAAATAGTTCAAAACCGTAAGCATAGCCCACCTTTTGAGAGGTACCAACAACCATCATTTGACATCTAGGCATGGTCCAATGATTGCTCTAGATTAGAAAGGTCGTACATAAGGTTTCAAGTTCATCTAGAGTCATAAACTACTCAAGAAACAACACTAAAGATTAAACTTTAGGCAAAGATAGCTTCTTTATATGTAGAACTTCATTTTTAAGCAAGAAATTGAGTGTACAAGCTAGTAGTAAGCAATAATCGTGATGAAGGTTATATAAATTGCCTCTAGGGAGAAGGAGAAGCTCCAAACTACAAGGTATCTCAAGAAATAGAGGAATAAAACCCTATCTTAGCACTCCACACGGCCAAGCAAGTTTCTTCTCCAAGAAAGAGAGCAAACCCTAGGTCAAGGAAGCAAAAAAGAAGGGTTCTTTAAGATTTAGAGAAAGCTTTACCATGAAAAAACATGGTTTCATCCATGAATAAGGAATAAGGAGATAGAATAGGAAATTAAACAAAGGAGAGAAGGAGGAAGAACTTACTTGCTTAGGTCAAGAACAAGAAAAGGAAGCTCTACAAGCTCAAAAGGAGAGAAGATTCGAACTCTAGTTTTTCAAACAAGGAGATCGACCACCTTCTTCTACCTTGGGCACCCTCTTCAGAACTAAGCAAGGAAGGAAGAATATGTAGATAGAAAATAAGAGATAAGGATCCAAAGGGTTCGTTTGGGTGTAAAAGGAAGGGTATATAAAGCTTATGGACAAGAAGGAAGAGAAGCTTGAGGTGTCCTAGTAGGTCTGCCATGTGTCCATGGCCTATAACTGTCACGTCCATGCAATAAAGAGTTCCATTAATTGTGGGAGCCTAAAAAGACTCAAATGTTGGCTTCCTAGGACAACCATCGAGTTTCAACACTTGGTGACCATCGATTCTTGAAACCCTAAGCCACTAGGTGGAAAACCATTGATTGGTCACCCCTTCTAAGAAAACCACTTGTCCAAGGGACCCCATGAGAAAACCATAAACCAAACACCTCCAAAGATCACCATCGGTTATCCTGATATGGTGATGACCATCAAATGTCACTCATCTAGGGGAATCATCAGTTGATGGCCTCTTAAGGTTGCTCATCTATGAGAGCCAAAACCCTAGCTTACCCTAGAAGGGTAACATCACCAAAAAAAGGTACAACTAGGTGCCCCATGGCCCAAAAAACTCAAGCATGTTAAAAAAACATATAAGGAACATAAATCTTGTGACAATTTGAAAGAAAAACCTCTGATATGGGTAATTTATAGAAAATTCCAAAACATGCACAAAATTGCACAACTTGCACAAATAGTGTCCAAACTGGACCGAACTTGAATCTTAAGCTTGTCATATGATATCAAAGCACCTCATATGATTTGATAAAGGTTTTTTAAGAACTTAATTATAATAATTAAGCATGTTGAACATTTTAATCAAGTCGCGGGTCTTACAACCATAACCCCCTAATAATTATTTCGCCCCCCAAATCCTACGTAAAGAGAGATGGGTACTTCCTATGCATATCATCTTCTAACTCCCATGTGGATTCCTATATTCCATGGTAATGCCATAAAACCTTTACTATCACTATATCTTTCTTCTTCAACTTCTTCACCCTCATGTCTAGGACTAACACATGATCCTCCATATCAGACACATCCTCATCTAACTCAACCTCCATTGGAAGGATCATCTTCTCTGTATTTGAATGACACTTCCTCATCATGGAAACATGAAAGACATTATGCATCCTGTGCAGCTCCGGCGATATCTCTTACCTTTATGCCACCTTTCCAACATGATCCAAAATAGGGTATGATCCCATAAACATAGAGTCCAACTTACCATTCTTTCCAAACCTCAACACACCTTTCCAAGGAGAAATATTGAGATACACTCTATCTCCCACTTGGAACTCTAATAGTATGTGATGGCTATATGCATAAGAGTTATGTATGCCCTAGGTTTCCTTCAACTATTGTTATATCATTTTTATTTTCTCTGTAATCTTCTATTCAATCTCAAGACCCAAAAGTTGATACTCACCTGTCTCATAGAAATAAAGTGGTGAATGACAATGTATCCCGTACAACACTTCATAAGGTGCCATATCTATAATCCTTTGATAGATTTTATTGTAAGAAAACTCTATTAAGCTCAGGTGTACATCCCAATTGCAAAGAAATTACAAAACACATGCTCTCAAAAGATCCTCCAAAGTTTGAATAGTCCTCTCAGACTGGCCATCTATATGCAAGTGGAAAACTGTACTAAACATGAACTATTCCTAACGCCATATGCATATGTTCCCAATAATGACTTTTGAACTATGGACCTCTAGCATACACTATGGTAACTAGAATACCATGCAATCAGACTATCTTGTCAACATATATATGTGCCAACTTCTCTACTATATACGTCATCTTAACTAAAAGGAAGTGAGTTGACTTGGTCAAACTATCCACTATCACCCATTTGGAATCATTATGCTTAGCTGACCTGGGAAGACCAACCACAAATTCCATAGTTATATGATACCATTTTCACTATGGTATAGGAAATGGTTGTAATGTCCCTCTAGGCTTATGGTGCTCAAGGTTGACCTATTGACAGATTGAACATATAGCAATGAACTCTACCATGTCACTCTTCTGTCCTAGCCACCAACATAAATCCTTCAAGTTATGGTACATCTTGCTACTTCCAGGATGCATTGAATACATCGAGGAATGAGCCTCCTCAAGCACTATATTCCTCAACCCATCAACATTAGGAACCATTTTCCTATTGTGGAAGAAAATTGTCGTGTCATCTACATCATGGAAGTCGTCATGTTTCTCACTGCCAAACTCTGAGTGGATATTATGTACCACAGTTCTTTCTGATGTACATCACATATCTACTTCCTCAAGGTAGGTTTGACCTGCAACTGTTCCAACAACCCTGCCAACAAATAAGCCTCCAAGTGTACATTCATATGGAGAAGAGACACCAACATGTGTCGCTTATGGCACACCAAAGAGCATAAATGTGTCTGGTCTGCTGATGATGATGAAGATGACTTTGTTCTTAACACATCATCCATGATATTCACCTTGCCTACATGATAGTCTATTGTGCAATCAGTCTTTAATCAGCTCCATCCATCTTCTCTGGCTCATATCAAACTCATGCTTTGAAAAGATATATTGTAGAATCTTATGATGGATGAAGATCTGAAACTTTTCTCGATAAAGGTAGTGCCTCTATATCTTCAAGGCATGGACTATACAACATGGACTATACAGTTGCAAGCTCTAGGTAATGCCTCAAGTAGTTCTCCTCATTTTTTTTATGTTATCATGAAGCAAAAGAAATTGAATTCTTCTTATATCAACACACATCCCAAATCATTCTTTGATGCATCAACAAAGAGGATGTAGCCCTTCCCTTACTCTAGAAGCACTAGGATTGGTGCCCTAGTACTTCTCTTTCAATAGTTGGAAGGAACTTTGGAATTTGTCATCCTAGATAAAAGGAACATCCTTCTTTGTCAACTTAGTTAGGCGTAATGCTACACCATTGAAGTTCTTGATGAACCTCCTATAGTAGCCTGCCAGACATAGGAAACTACAGATATTTTTTGATGTCTTGGTATGTTGCCACTCTAGAATAGACTCCAACTTCTTAGGGTCTACACAAACACCCTTAGCAGATATGACATGCCCTAGAAAAGACACCTCTGACAACTAGAATTTGCACTTTCTGAACTTAGCATATAACTGGTGTTGCCTCAACAATGTCAAAGAATGGAGAAGGTGTTTCTCGTACTATTAACTATCCTTGGAGTAGATCAAGATGTCATTTATGAATACAACCACACACTGATCTAGGTATGGTCGAAATACCCTATTCATTTGATCCATGAATGCTGCCAACACATTGGTTAGCCCAAACGACATAACCACAAACTCATAGTGAACATACCTAGTCCTAAATGTTGACTTGGGTATGTAATATTCCTTGATCCTTAACTGGTGATTACTTGACCTCAGATCTATCTTGGGAAATATTTTAGCACCTCTTAACTCATTAATCCTCGATAATGGATACTTGTTCTTTATCGTCACCTTATTCAACTGTTGGTAGTCTATACATAACCTCATGGACCCATCTTTCTTCTTAAAAAGCAACACAGGAGCACCCCAAGGGGAAGTGCTCGATCTGATAAAGCCCTTCTCTAATAGTTCTTGTAACTATTTCATCAACTCATGGATCTATGTCGGTGTCATCCTGTACGATGCTTTGCGCTATGGATTGTGTTCCAGGAATAAGATTGATCTCAAAATCAATCTCTCTAGGTTGGGAACACCAAGAAAATCCTCAAGAAAGACATCATCAAACTCTCACACTATTAGTAACTCCTGAATACTAGGACTTCACCTCTTGGTATTCACAACATGAGCCAAGAAAGCCTCACATCCTTGTTTCATCAGCCTCTCTGCTATCATAGTTGACATTAAAGACAGGAAGAATATTCCTATCACCTGGAAGATCCACAAGACATATCCATTGTGAATTGTTGCTAACTTGGAGTTACAGTCCAAAACAAACCTTATGCTAATCCAAGGTATCCATCCCCAGGATCACGTCAAATCCATGTATGTCAAGTGGCATAAGATTACTTGGATGTTTCATCTTGAGAAAGATAGAATGCTATCCAATGAAAGGAGTTTCTAACCAAAGACTATCAGATCTATGGAAAACAAGCAAATGAAAACTACTGGCCTCTAGTAGTAAAAGAGTGTGTCACACATGGGTCAACCAAAACATACAAAACAAGAAGTAGACAAATCAGAATGAAATAACTCCATCTGACCTCTCATGACTCGTGGATTGACCACTCCTTCTGGATGGATCATGGCATAGAACCTAATCACATCATGTTTTCATCCACATCCTCTTCTAACTTGTCCATAGGATCCTTCCAGTGATGCCTGACCTCATCCTCTCCCACCACCACTGTTGAACTGTCCATGTTGCAAACCTTGTTGACTCTTCCTTGGTTCTTGTGTCACTTCCTAATTCTTCATAGGGTACGACCACATCATATGCCCAACTTGTCCACACCTGTAATAGACCTTGAGATCATACTGCAGCTTAGATGGCCCCGTCACTGACACTGATGCTACACCACATGCTCTAGCAGGTAGAAAACTTTGATCTCTTCCCCTACTTGGGGACCACTATGACGATACATGTGATCTCTTCTTAGTAAAAGTCAACCTCTATTGTGATTGTGGAGAATAAAACCTCGACTTCCTCAGGACACCAGAAGATTTCCCTTGGAACTAAGTCGACCTTTTATTAACATTGACTACACGCTGCTCTATAGAAGACCTCTCGATCTGCCTTACCGACACCACAAAGGTGGAAAACCTCTCTCTATTCTCTAAAATTAACATCATTGTAGTCAACTCCGTACTCATACCCTTCTCAAACCTACAGATCATTTCCTTATCTATCATTTTGATGGTCATCCATCCCTAATAGATCTTTTCAAACTATGAGATCTTCTCATCCAGGTATGTCTCCACAAAGTATCAACTAACAAACTCCCACAAAAACTCCTCCCAACATATCACAACTCCTGGACTCTTCTCCTCTTCTATGGCCCACCAGTGGACAACACTACCCTTAAATAGGTACACAATGTGTTTCACCTTGTTCTCATCTAGTTTCAAGATCTTTAACATGTTCCACATGTGAATGTCTACTGGGTCAGAGGTACCTGCATATTCAATCTCCCTAATACGTTTTATTTGTTCAAACATCTTCCCAACACCCTGGGATTCTGTATTTGGGATGGCTTCCCTAGCTTGAGTTGTTAGCGCTCTGCACTCTAGATGCATAATCATGGCCATCATCTATCCAAACATGGACTAAAATGTAGGGCTAGCCATGGTTTTAAGGCAAACTGAGGCATCATGGGCTGCTCTAGTCCCATCTCTAGCACTCTCTCATTATGTGCCTACCTCCTAGTGCCACCTCTTGGAATAACATAGCTACTCTGTGCATGTTCTTCACACACTCTAGATATATCTGCATAAGCATAAGCTATAATCAGATATGTTGGATTACATAAGAACAGACACAAAACCTAAGTCCTATGTACTTGTAGACTCAGCAAACCTAAAGCTCTGATACCAACTTAACTGTGACATGTCGTCACACTAAATGAGATTACTCAAAACATAAAACACAATCAACAATTAGCTAATCACATTGCGCAAAAAATGGAAGAATTGAAACTAATTCCAACATCACAAACATGTTCTAAAACATTTACATAAAGGTCCATCCTTTCCATAAGCTCATATACCATACCTGGTATTTACATCTGTATCCAGTGGCCTCAGTCATATCCTATATACAAAAGAGATATTTGACATGTACATGCCCTATTTACAAACACTGGCATACTACCAAAAACTCATGTAGATACATGTATATAATCTACAAAACTCAAACCATTCCCAGATCGGAGGGTACAAGGACGACTATAAGACTCCACTACTATAACTACAACTATCCAACCTTCAACGTCTACTGATCACCAGGCTGCTCCACTTATATAGTAAAATATCGACCATGTTGTTGAAGACCACCTAAAACGATGCGGTGATCCACGAGGTGAGACCCATGTCCCAACAAGAGATATAACTCTCCACAACGGTTATTGGTTATGACAGATTATTTAACAATAAACAATCTGACAAGATTGAGTATTTAATAAGTAATTGAGAAGATTGAACAATTCTAACATACCAAGCAAGTTAAGCAGATAGGTTTAGCAACCAACATGATTATTAGGGTATAAAAAGGAAATAGTTAAATTGATTTCTCCTAACATATGATAACATAGATTGCATAAGATTGCATCATATAATAACTATGTAGCATAAAAGACATGGCAAGCGTTAAAAACTAATGTGAAGCATATTTAACCCTAATAGATATACTACACATATTGTATTATGCCATAGGGAGTTTGAGTTGTACTACCCAAAATCCAACCAACCACTGTGAATCGCTATTCAGTTCCATATAAGATCTAGGAGTGCCAATATCCTAATATCTCTCCTTCTCGGTCAGTATGAGTCAAAATATAGTGACGTAATATTCATGCTACCTAGAATGACATATAGTCAAGATGCTAACATCTAGTTCATCCTTGTTACATGTTACAACACTAGAAGCCAAGGTATACAAACCCTATAATCTAAGGTACAACAACAACTACCCTAAATCACAACACATAAGAAATATCTGAGACATGACCCCAATCATTGTTAATAACCTTGGGATTAGGATGCCAAGCATGTACACTCACATGCACTCTCACATATTCAGTATGTTATGTATGCAACTCTGAGTTTCCCTTAGGAATACTCATTTCACCATGCAGCAAGTTCTGGCACTAAAGATGGTTCTATGGCACATGGCACAAAATGATTAGGGTTTCACTTGATTAGTTATTGCCAATTGGGTGAATAAAGGTTGCAACATACAAATGGACATACAAACCCAAATTCATTTCTAGAAAGTATATAAGTATGACAACTTTAGAAGATATAAAACATATGAGGTATCATTCTTAGTGACAATACCACATGATTTTGTTTACCACCATTCAAGAAACTACAGTAGTCATCATACCAGCATAGGATACAAATCCTTATCATAATCTTCCAAGGTTCCAACCCTTGTCATATCATAAAGAGGATTACACCTCCTTTAGAGCTTAACCATGCCCAAAGGTCATTACGACCATCACATCATTCCCTAAAAGATCATAATTATCTTTCCATGTCCTAGTGAAAGGCTCCCAAAACCATCATTGTTTCTATGACGTATGAGTATAACATAGCAATGAACTATGATGTCTAGATAGCACCATATTAGGGTTTCATAAACAATAATAGAGTATTCCATTATCATAGTCATCATTCAAGAAGGTTGATCATAATCAATCACCATTACTTAGCTACATTAGGGTTACATGTAACAAGATATGCTTCATTAGGGTTACACATCAACTTATTATGGTGATTATCAATTATATTCATACCAAGGCAAAGGTAAGACTAGAAGATTAAGAGAATGATCCATAAAATTCACACCACAAAAACCAAAACATTAATCAATGGGCTTCACCCAAAAACCATCATATGTTGAGGTATCAAATCAAACCATCTAATCATGGATCTCACTCAAAATCATTGGATTTGGGTTAGACAAAACCATTGGTTGTAATCCAGAAAAATCATTGACTTTGAAAGCATTCCAACCATTGTTTAATGAACCATTGACCCAGTCCAACCATTGGTTATTGAACCATTGACCCAGTCCAACCATTGGTTGAACCATAAATCTAGTGAAGCCATTGGTTGTCATTAACAGGTAAGAAAACAAAGGAAAACCATGATTTGGTGGGGAAAAGGAAAACCATTAGATGTGGCCATCTGTAGGAACTAAGACCATCGATTTTTAAGAAGCAAATGAACCAAAATAGAACCATAGGTAGGACCATAGGTTGGCATGAGAAACAAAAGCAAAATATCAGCAAAAAGGTCCACCAGTTCTAGCAAGAAGTCAACCATCAAATCTTGTACAATGTAGAAAATAGTTCAAAACCCCAAGCATAGTCCATCGTTTGAAAGGTACCAAGAACCATCATTTGACATGTATGCAAGTTATAAGGCTTCCTATTCCTTAGGAAGGTCGTATATAAGGTTTTAGTTTGTCTAAGGTTGTAAACTACAAGGAACAACACTAAAGTTGAAACCCTAGGCAAAGATAGCTTCTTTATATGTAGAACTTCATTTTTAAGCAAGAATTTGAGCATATAAGGCACTCATAAGAAATAAACATGAAGAAGGTTATACAATTCATCTCTAGAGAGAATAACAAGATCCAAACAGAAAGGTAGCTTGAGCAAAGGAGGAAGAAAACCCTATCTTAGCACTCCACACGACCAAGCGAGCTTCTTCTCCAATAAAGAGAGAAAACCCTAGGTCAAGGAAGCAAGAAAGAAGGGTTCATTAAGATTTAGAGAAAGCTTTACCATGAAAAACCATGGTTACATCTAGAAAGAAGGAGGTATAATAGAAAGAGAAACTAATGAGAGAAAGAACAACTTGCTTGCTCAGGTTAAGAACATGCACGGGAAGCTCCACAAGCTCAAAATGAGAGAAAAATTGAACCCTAGTTTCTCATACAAGTAAGTAAGGAAAAAGATCTAGATATAAAAGAATAGATAAGGATCCAATAGGTTCGTTTGAGTGCAAAAGGAAGGGTATATAAACCTTATCGATAAGAAGGAAAAGAAGCTTGAGGTGTCCTAATAGGTTGACATGTAACCATGGCTTATAACTATCATGTCCATGCAAGAAGAAGCTCCATCATTTGTGGGAGCCTGATAAGCCATCGGATGTTGGATTTCTAGGCCAACCATTTAGTTTCATCACATGGTGACCACCAGTTCTTGAAACCCTAGGTCACTAGTTGGAAAACCATCGATTGGTCACCCCTTCCAAGCAAACAATTGGTCCAAGGGACCCCAAGAGAGAAAACCATCAACCTACTACTTCTAGAGATTATTATCGTTTGTACCCACCTAGTGATGACCATCGTATGTCACTCATCTAGGGGAACCATCGGTTGATGGCCTCTCAAGGTAGCTAATCTATGTGAGTTGAAACCTTAACTTACCTTAGAAGGGTAACACCACCAAACCAAGGTACAACTAGGCGCCGCATGGAACAAAAAGCTCAATAATGATAAGAAAACATATAAGGAACGTAAAACATGTGACAAATTGCAAGAAAAACCTCAGATATGGGTAATTTATAGAAAATTCCAAAACATGCACAAAATTGCATAACTTGCACAAACAATGTCCAAACTAGATCAAACTCGAAAATTAAGCATGTCATATGATATCAAAGAACCTCATATGGTTTAATTAAGGTTTTAAGAAAATAATTATGATAATTAAGCATGTTCAACATTTTAAGCAAGGTCGGATGTCTTACAATTACACCTAACAAATTGGTAGATTTGGAATATAATATGACGGAAGATAAGGGAATAAAGAAAACAAGGAAAAAGGACACATAACATGCCATGAAGAATACTATAGTTACAACACCAAATTATTTGTTCTTTATGTAAGAAAGATAATCACTAACCTCTTCTTGTGCTTTTAAGAAGAAGGTTAGGGGGGTCAACATTGTTTGGGTTCTCAAGCTAGCCTCATGGTCAAAACTTTAAATTCGCCACCGACCTTTTTTATTTTGTATGTTTTTGGCAAATGGATAGTTGATAATATATTCTCCAAAACATGATCAGATATTTAATCCAACACAATTCTTAAGAATAAGAGAGGTGCTTAGGTTTAACAAAGTGTGTTATCTATCAAATCACAATCCCAAAACCTTGGTCGGAGGTATTAAGGTAATTCAACGTAAAAATTCCTAGTGTCTTGGGTCAAACACATAACATAGGTAGAAATCGAATAATCTTTTATTAATAGAATGAGACTTCAAGGCTTAAAACTTTGGCTGAAGGCAAAAAGGAAGATAGTATAAGAAAAACTAAACCAAAAACTAGAACTAAACACAACATTTTTCAATAATATGAGCCCTTATGAAGTTTGAATTGGTGAATGACATTCACCATTTAATGAGAAGTATCATTATCTAGAGAAGAAGCATGACCTTAGATGTTATAACCCCAGTTTTCCAAAATATTTAATGAAATTGTGAATCTCCTTTTTACAGATAAATGAAATCCATGATTGATGTGATGAGTTAATTTGAATGGATTTTGTGTTTGATAGCCTGTATGTTTTCTTATTGGGCCTTTTTGGCCATTGAGCCCGATTGAAGGAGAAAAAGAAAAGGATTAAAAGAATACATAAAGAAATAAATGAAATAAGAACAAAAAGGATAAGGAATGATTTCCCAAAAATAGGATTTCGAGTTAATGGATCCCTTAGGGTTCAAGGAACTCAGAATTGGAAAATAATAATAAAAGAAATAGAAAGGACATGGGAAATATGAGTAATTGATAGATAACTTGCAAACCAAGAAAAGGGATCGTATTTTTAAGATAATGACTTCATATTTTGTAGGATGGAAGATAAATATATAATTGAGTTTCCCTCAAAATTTGAAGTAAAAAGGAGCTACCGTTTAGGAGTTATGAGTTTTCCAAGTTGCATTTGAATTGGGAATATAATTCAATTAATTGGGAATTTGTTTCCCTTTTATCTAGCGTGAGTAATGAGAGCCCTTGGATTTAGATCCAGCGGGCACTGCTCATCATGTAGAATCCCAGTTGGACACAGACTCTGCGTTACAGGGGGAACTTTCCCATGCTTTTTCTCGCGATCAAGTGCATCTGCACTTCTAGTTCTTGTTCCAATAGGTTCGGGATAGCCTGACGAAAACCAGGTTTTGAGCAAATCTCGCGAAACGCCCAATTGGGCTAGGACTGGGGTTACGGTTGGGATTGGGAACCCTAATAGGGACCTCCCACTGCCTATATAAGGGAACCCCTCGGTCCCTCGAATCGCTACGATCTCGACTGGCTACTCTTTGTTCCTCGCTGCTCGCTGACCTGCTCGGTTGAAACCTCTCCGGCGAGAGCACCGTCGCGGCGCTAGTTGCAGGAGTCGAAGGAGGACGACGCCCGGCTGTCGTTCAATCCCGATCTGATGGTGCAAGCAGGGAGGGTCGGTTGTGTTAAGTTGATCTGTCACGGGCCTATAGATCGAGAGTCCATCGTGGACTCAGGGTAAACCAACGGACTGATAAGGAGGGTGCGCACGCGGTGGAGACGACTGACGAGGGGCGTCAGATCTAAGAGAGATCCAGCGGCGCACCGATCCAACGGACGTCGATTTTTGGTAATTTCACCTTTCTAATAGAATATTCGAAAAAAGGGTTTTTCTTGTGAAATTGATATAAATTACTAGGATTGTCTAATGGGAAAACTTTATATATAAAAGTTGTATAGAAAATTACGAGGAATCTAATAAAAATGTTTTGAGAACCTAGTTCTGTTCTGTTTTGCAAAAGTACCCTAATTTTCTAATAAAGTGTATTAAAAATTGATGAGAAACCCTAATTGATTGTTAAGAGTGTAATTTGGTGAATCAATAGGTTAAATTGATAAGTTTAACCCTGTTAATGATAAAAGTAGTTTGACTATCTATTTGAATGCAAAAGTGCATAATTTAGAGTTATAATATCTAAAAGAGGTTAATTTAGATGGAAACTGTAATTTGGGATAAAGGGAGATAAAAATCATATTTTTGTGGAATAAGATAATCAGATGCTTAATAAAGAAAATTCAATGAGAAATTAGGGGTTTTATGTAGTTTTGATAAATAAAGGATGATAATAAGGAAAGAAGAAGTAAAAACCCTAATTTCTAAAGGAACCCTAAAATAGGAATTGGAATTCTAAGTAATGTGAAGAAAATTGGATGAATATTAATAAAAGGAAAATTGTACTTTTATTTCAGGATTTCACTTCCTCATTGCTTGTTGATTAGGTTTCTCTACATATTTGATTCTATATTGAAATCTGCAACCAAAGGTATGTGGTTAATTATGAATAACCGCTCTAGTTTCCCGATGGATTCCCGAATGTTTAATCGCATTGAATGCAACTAAACTGTTTGGATGATCATATTGCAATTATAAAGTGACTATGACTATCACATAATGTATATGCCTACAAACTCAGATCCTGGTTCTCTCTGTGGAATTATAGCTGACCTAGTACATGGCTTCCTATGGGTAGGTCCATCAGGTTAGAGAAAGACCTAGTACATGGCTACCTATTGGGTTGGTCCATCAGGTCTACGGATGACCTAGTACATGGCTACCTATTGGGTAGGTCCATCAGGTCTATGGATGACCTAGTACATGGCTACCTATTGGGTAGGTCCATCAGGTCTATGGATGACTTAGTACATGGCTACGATTGAGGTAGGGCCATCAAGTCACATTGAGTTAGATATTGGGCTATCTTCGGGTAGTGCCATGCGACTCTATTACCTAGAAGAGAGGTGATATCCATGTCCACTGCAGGGACAACCCAGAGTTCGAGAATATGTATGGATTGATTTGTATGGTTTAAAATGTAATCTTGATTGTTAAATGATTAATTGAGTGATTATATTGTTAACATAGTTGAACATTATCTGCTTCCTCCACATACCAGCTTCGACTGACCGTCGTTTTGTTTGTCGGCGATTTAGGTACAAATCTCAAAAGTACAAACAGTAAAGCGACACATTGTGAATTCAAGAATTAAAGAACAAGGAGGAATTAGTTAGAATAGTTCAAGCTGTGGTTAGAAGTTTAGTTTATTCCAAACTTTTCAAAGGTATGCAAAAATTTTATTACCACATTTCAGTATAGTCTGTTAGGATTTAATAATTGTTTTTGGTTATATGTCGAACCTTTGATCCGGAATTTATGGGTACGGCTACAACCTCTTGGTCTCCCTTAATTGGGGGTTATCGAAAGGTGAGGTCGTAACATTAGAAGTCATCATCCACCAATTATAACCAAATATCATAAAAATTGTAAAATAGATACATCATCATTGTAAAAATAATGGTATAATCATTGTAAACCCACTTAGTTAATTGTACATAAAAGTAATGTGTGCATGGGAGGGACTTATCAAAAGAATAAACATGTTACCAATACAACAACTCATCATAGAAAACTTTGCCCCTCATCATGACTTTTTCTATTATAACATAGGTGTCCTAAGACTTAGACACTTCAAGTCAAGTAGTGTAAACCACATGTCTGAATATATAGTTGTTGGATCAATGGGCTCTAGAGGGGGGGTGAATACAGCTACACACACTTCACAAAAACAATTAGACCACCAATTTAATCGTAGTGCAAAAACTAAAGCAATCAACAATTTGATGTCCTATTCTAGCATACAAAGCAAGGATAAGAGATAATGAATAGCATGCACTTGGAAAGGTGGTTTAGAGTGGTTCCACATCCTAAACTTAGGAACGATGTCAGTCCACTACCTAGAGTTGGTTAGACTCTAGGATGTGCAACTTGGTTCTCTTATATATCACTATAAGATTACAAGATACATAAACCACACAACCAAGGGCTTAATTTCTCAAGCTAAGATCTTCTACCTATCTAAGGACTTACCCACAAAGCAAGATTCTAAAGCCTTCTTCAAAGGACTTACCCAATCTTACCTTTGTCTTCAGCCTTGCAGGATTTACCTATCTCAGTTGAGCTTTGCCTTGCACCTCTCCTTCACTTGGAGAGCTTCTCCACGTTTTCCCTTCACTAAGGGATCTGGAGCAACGAGCTATCTTCACTCTTGAAGATCAGCAACACATCTTCCCCTTCACTCGGAGAAGAACAACAACAACTCCTCTTTCACTTGGAGAAGTAGCTTCAATCAATCTTCAAAGCGATTTGGAGGTAGGAAGAGAGAAAGGAGAGCTTTACATAATACAAAGAATAGCTCTCATACATAGGGACCTAACTCACTCTTAACTCACGAATTTGTCTTGAAGGTAGAGAGAGAAAGGGGCTCAAGGGCTTGGAACACTCTCAACTAAGCTAGAACCAAGTTTGCAATGGAAGAGCAGCTTGGAATGAAGTCCAAGGGGTTCTATTTATAGTTGAGGGTGGCCCTTTAAGTTGTGGGACACTTGGATGCAAAAGTACTCATTTTTTGTTCAAGAAAACGGCTCTATTTTTGCCCAAAACAATTCACCAATGGTCATATTACTTTTTCTGCAAATTTTGTAAAGTGCAATCGGTCGAGTTTCAATGGGGGTAACTCGACCGATCAAGTAGGAGGCAAACCGATATTCAAAGGATCGGTCGATTTTGTCCTGAGGAAACTCGACCGACCATTTCAACTGGAAATGGCCTGCTACCCGATCGGTCGAGTTCTGTGAGTGCACAACTCGACCGATGCAATCTTTCAGAAAATCGACCAAGGATGATCGGTCGAGTTTCAGGCTAGGGAAACTCGACCGACCAAGTGCCTGTAATTGATTTTCTAATTTGTAATAAAAGTGATTAACAGTTGGTGAATTTTGTCCCAAACATTTTTCTCTTCTAAGTTACAAGCCAATTCATCATTACAAGTGATTACATTGATGTTCTAAGGTAGTTTACATAGAAATCCTAAAATGCACACTTGTAGCCATTTTGGCTTGCACTTGGCCCATTCTATGGCTTTGTATATATGATCCTTTTCATGTACCTAATGCCTACAAACAATCTTAAACGCACATATTAGATACATATGAATGGAATGGTTAAGTCATTATCAAAATATAGGTAATGTATAACCTCTAGGTCAACATTCTCCCCCTTTTTGACAATGACAAACCATTCCTCAAACATATTGAAAAGGATAAGAAAGTTATACCTTTGCCTTGTGAATTGAGGGGATTCATAGTAAGACCAATTGGAATTTCTCCCCCTCAAACTATGCTTCCTCTCACCTGCATGTTAGTTGTTCTATACATGGCAATACCAATATTCATGTAATATGTAATCCTTTGCATGTCACATGATCAACAGCAAATTAACAAGAAAAGGATCACTTAGGCAAGAAAGCAATAGTATAATCACAAGAAACAATATGATTGAGTCTCAAACCATGAGATATTTCTCCCCCTTTTGACATTATCAAAAAGGTAGGGGGGTAGAAGAGCAAAAGGTAGGTCTTCTCTAAGACTCAACCACACACACATGCAAAGTAATAAGCAATGTAAAAGCATATATCATACAACCATGAAGGAGAACATACAATCCAAGTCAGAATCAAAATATATCTCAACAAGCACCAAGCATAAGATAACACAGAGTAAATAGCCAAAGTGCATAGCAATGATATTCCAACTCAGAAAGACGTCCTCATAAGCAACTACAACCATAAAAGTGAGAAAATAGGAAATAAGAAAATAGTACAGCTCAGAATAATGTACCAGGATGTTGCTTATACAAAAGAGTCTAGAAAGATATATATAATAGACATGCTAGACTATAAGCTAAAACAACCTCCTAGACATCTAAGCTATCTATGTCAATTGCTTCCTCGTCATCGCCTGGGTTGTAGTCCTCATTGCCATCTGAAGGCGGGGCAGCTGTGCCAGCAGCAGATCCAGAACCATCATCACCATCCTCGTCAGAAGCATCCTCAGCGTCACCATCATCAACATCAACATTAGCATCCTCGTCGGCATCCTCAGCCTGGTCGGGCATCTCCTCGTCATCAGGACCAAAAGAGCGACCGGGCCAGCGGGCATTCTACTCGGCCAACGACATACCAAGTGCTAGAAGCTCCTTGGCCTGCGGGAAGGACGGAGCAGAGTCCCCCAAGGAAACGAGCAGAGAGGCCAGGGGGCCAGCAGATAGCGGCAGATATGCAAGAGTGGAGCTACCTGAGGGATATTGAGGTGGAGCAGCTGCGGAAGGGTCGACAGCATATGGTGGTGGAGCAGGGAAGTAATGCTCATATGCATAAGAGGCATAGGCACTACCTGGGTATGGCTGGTAGATAGGGTAGTGTGAAGCACAGGATAGGTTCATGGTGGACATGATTGAACACAAATCCTGATGGAGGGGCTCCTGGACCTGGCGATTGTATGTCTGTTCATGCATCATGTATCCAAGAAGGGTTTCATTTGATGCACGAAATGACGCACGGCTAGGGCGGGGATGCGACTGCGGGGGTGGAGCATGGGTGGAGGTGGGAGGGGCACCAGAAGTAGAGGCTGAGGCTTAGGCAGAGCCAGAAGCACCGGGGGCAGAGGTAGGAATCGGGACAGCCTTCAGAAGGGTGGTTTCACTAATGCACACTCCTTTTCTAGCAATCGGGTAATGGAAGTCAGAAAAGAGTGATTTATCAGTGGCGAACTGGAAGAGACCACAGATCAGGGTTGGGTATGGAGAATGGGTGCCCTTGGTGTTCTTTCTAGTGTCAAAATAGGCCATATGGTGTAAGATGTAACGAGCCCACTTGACACCGATATTGTTTAACAAACAATACATCAGGACCACTGTGTTTTCCGCAATGTCCATTTGATTACGCTTGGGATGGATATTGCAGTTAATCACAAGGGCCAAGATGCGCCTCTGGAGGTCAAGGGAGGAGGAGGGTAGGGTTGACCGCTTCTTATAAGCCACGTCAGATTTGTTTAAAAACCGATGAATGTCTGGTAGCATCAATTCATGGTGTTTATAGAAACCTTCCGGATCAAGAAGATCGAAATACACGTCATAGTCCTTACGCCAAGTAGTGTTTTCTTCGTCTCCGGCAAGATAGTAGTTTAAAGTTTCCTCGGAGATTTGAAAACGATGACCGACGATCATCGATGTTAGGACTACTTCGGTATTTGGCGGGGGAACAAGTGAATCGTAGTTCCAACGCAGATTTGCGTAGAACTCGTGAACTTCTTTTGTGCTAGATAACTGATTATTGAAGCAGTCACATTCGATTGCTAGGGTGGATAAGTGGTGTGTGCCAAGAAGCCTTGAAACAGAGGTGATATACTCTTGAAAACGATTTTCATCAAATAAGGGGCGAAAAGGAAAAGGAGATCGTGGAAGAAGATCCTTATACCGATTTACCGCCTCAATAGACACAAAAGAGGTGTTATCAAAAGGAATCAAGCGATTAATGGAGGAGGAGGCTGGAGCATTGCTAGGGGCAGCACGTTTTCTCCTATGGGAAGCCATGGGAATGAAAACAAGAAGAGAAACTGTGCACACAAGCAAGACAAACCTCAAAAGACAAAGAAGACACACCACAGACGCCCAGGATGGTCAAGAATAGGTTGCTAAGTCGCCCTAGGGTTAGGAACGGGGGAGGGTTAGGGCTTGGGTTGAGAGCACGAGCTAGGAGATGAGGAATCGTTCGGCTATTTTGTAGTTGCAAGGGAAAATAGTGGGCCGATCCTAACTTTTAAGTTGGCGCAGCCCGTCGATCGGTCGAGTTCTGAGGGTGACAAACTCAACCGAACGATCCACTGAAGACAAGCTCTCGACTCCTGATCTGTCGAGTTTTCCAGGGTGGAAACTCGACCGAAGGTCAACCTGACCTAGCAGTCTAATTCTTAGATTCTATCCATATACATGTTGATTAAAATTATTTTTCTATTCTATTATGAATAATTAACATACCTAAGAAAATTTAGCTCATCATTGGGCACTATTTAGCGATAAAACATGAAATTCGATAAAACCCAAAAATAAGCAAAAACTAAGAATGTTGATAGGCAGTTTAAGAACAAACAAGCATGTATATGAGCAACATAAGGTGAAGATTGACATGAGCAAGCATATTGGAGAGAGACCACTAGCTAGATCACATAGAAATATCATTTAAATCAACAATGAGCAGTTTAGATCGAATAAAATTAAATTGATCTCTAGGTAGAGGTTTTGTAAAAAATGTCCGCCAACTGATTTTCTGTGTCCACATGTGTTATATATATATATCTTTCTTGGCAATGTGGTCATGAAGAAAATGATGGCAAACCTCTATATGCTTGGCTCTACTATGCAATATAGGATTATAAGACAGATTAATTGCACTAGTATTGTCACAAAAGATAGGAGAAGCATCAAAAAATATGTTAAAGTCTTGGAGCATTTGCTTCATCCATAGGACCTCTCCACAACAACTCCTGGCTGCAATGTATTCAGCTTCAGTAGTTGATAATGCCACTGTGCTTTGTTTCTTGGAGAACCAAGACACTAAGCATGGTCCTAGGAGGAAGTAAGTGCCACTTGTGCACTTTCTATCAATCAAACACCCTGCATAATCCGCATCACTATATGCTCTAAGAGTAAAATCCCTTGATTTAGGATACCATAGACCAAAATTTTAGGTTTTGGCTAAGTACCTCAAAATTATCTTAACAGTAGTGAGATGCGACTTCTTAGGGCAAGATTGAAAGCGAGCGCACAAGCCAACACTAAACATGATATCAGGTCTAGAGGCAGTTAAATAAAGTAAACTTCCAATCATACCTCTATAGAGCTTCTCATCTACCTTTTCACCTTCTTCATCTTTGTCAAGTTTGGTTGTGTTTGACATGGGTGTATCCATCGGCTTCATATTCTCCATCCCAAAGTGCCTGAGTAGTTCAGTTGTGTATTTGCCTTGGTTGATGAAGTTTCCTTCCTTTGTTTGTTTGATTTGAAAGCCGAGGAAGAAGGTCAACTCACCCATCATGCTCATTTCAAATTCACTCTGCATAAGAGAACTAAACTCCTTGCAAAGATCAAGATCAGTCCCGCCAAAAAATGATATCATCAACATATATTTGAATTATAAGAAAATGGTTAGAAGTGTGTTTTAGAAACAAGGTAGAATCAACTTTTCCCATGACATACCCATTATCTAACAAAAAGTTCTTTAATTTCTCATACCAAGCTCGAGGTGCTTGTTTGAGTCCATAGAGAGCTTTTTGCAACAAATAAACATGATTGGGTAATTTTTCATTTTCAAAGCCCGGAGGTTGAGCAACAAATACTTCCTCCTCGATTGTACCATTCAAAAACACACTTTTAACATCCATTTTATATAACAAGAAATTTTAATAGCTAGCAAAGGCAAGTAGCATACAAATATATTCTAATCTAGCAACAGGAGCATAAGTTTCATCAAAATCAATACCTTCCTGTTGGTTGTATCCTTGTGCTACTAACCTTGCTTTGTTTCTTACCACTTTTCCATGCTCATCTAGCTTGTTGCGGTAGACCCATTTGGTGCTAATGATTTTTCTATCACTTGGTCTTGGCACTAAGGTCCACACGCGATTCTTCTCGAATTGCTCTAGCTCTTCTTGCATGGCAAGGATCCACTCATCGTCACCAAGGGCTTATTTGATGTTCTTTGGCTCTAGTTGAGAGATGAAGGTGCTATCTGCTTGTTCTTTGTTGTGAGCAGCTCGTGTCCTCACTCTCTCAAATGAGTTGCCAATGATCAACTCCTTGGGGTGATTCTTTGCAAAGCGGGGAGTGGAATCCTTCTTTTCTTCTTCTTTTTCTTTTCAATCACTTGCTTGCCTTTGCCTTTGATGTTGAGGTCTTTTAAGATAGGAATTATTTCATCTACAACATCATCATCACCAATATGCTTGCCAACAACAGGGTTAGTTTCAATAAACTTAACATTGATAGATTCTTCAATTTTAGACAATTCAATGTTAAATACTCTATATGCGCTGCTAGTAGTGCTATAGCCTATGAAGAAAGCCTTATATGATTTCAGATCAAACTTGTCGAGACAATCCTTCATGTTTAAAACAAAACAAGGACATCCGAAAACAAAACATGAAAGAAAACAATGGACGGTTTCCTACCACGCCATAGTTCATAGGGGGTTTTCTTGAAAGATGGATGTGTGAAAACTCAGTTTTGCACAAAACATGATGTGCTAACAGCTTCAGCCCAAAACTTCTTAGGAGTGTCATACTCAA
This sequence comes from Alisma plantago-aquatica, assembly GCA_963693085.1. Lineage (NCBI taxonomy): Eukaryota > Viridiplantae > Streptophyta > Magnoliopsida > Alismatales > Alismataceae > Alisma > Alisma plantago-aquatica. The sequence continues at coordinate 1,246,236,022 of OY856409.1, forward strand.
GAAGCATGGTCCTAGCCATCTCTTATAGCGACCTATTCTTCCTCTCAACAACCCCATTTTGTTGAGGTGTGCGAGGAGAAGAGAAATTGTGTGAATAGCCCGATTTTTCACAAAAATGCTCAAAAAGATCATTTTCAAACTCTCCCCCATGATCACTACGGATAGAAACAATATGGCAAGAAACTTCGTTTTCAACCCATTTACAAAAGCTCGAGAAAACATCAAGAGTATCGCTTTTAGAAACAAGAAAGAAAGTCCAAGTATATCTAGAGAAATCATCAACAATAACAAGACAATACTTGGAGCCACGAAGCGTTTGTGTTCTCATTGGTCTGAATAGATCAATATGAATAAGTTCAAGAACTCTCTTGGTACTCATGACTCCTTTGGATTTGAAGGAGAAGAGAAATTGTGTGAACAATAATGTAAATATTACCATTTCTAGTTCCCTTATATATAACATTGTAGGAGAGGGAATCTAGAAGCAAGCATTCTAAAGCAGTAAATAACACAAGATAACCATTATCACATAATTGGCTAACACTAATTAAATTGTGATGTAGGCCATCAACAAGCAATACATTTTTAATACATAATTCATTGCCTACATCACCCTCACCTATAACCCTACCCTTCTTGTTGTCCCCGAAGGTTACCGATCCTCCTTTCTTTTTCACAAATTTGTTGAAATGGCTGATTTCTCCAGTCATATGCTTAGAGCAGCCACTATCAACAATCCATTTCTTTTTAACCTGCAAGAAAAGAGGATGTCGGAACCCAACTCAAACTTTGGGGTCCGGAGTTAGCTTGGGGACCCATTTCATCTTTGGGTTGGTCCCCTTGGGCTTGTAAGGACAATAGGTAGAATAATGGTCATCACATTTGCAATGAATACAAACCATAGGGTTTTTAGAGCCGGAAGACTCTCCATGGAAAATTGGAGGTTCCACACTCTTTTTCTTACCCTTCTTCTTCTTACCTTTGGGAGCAGTCCCATTATATCCTAAACCACTAGTACCAACTTGTTTGGTAGAGTGCTCTAAAACATCATTGAGGGATTTCTTTCCCGAAAGAAACCTTTGCAAAGTAGATCTTAACTTAGCATTATCATCACTAAGATTTACAACAGTAGTAGAAAGACTAGCAATATCTTCTCTAGTATGCAAAAGGTCGGCCTCAAGACAGAGGGCTTTAGTAAGAAGAGAATCTTTTTCTAGAGTTAAGCTAGCAACTTCATTTCTAGGCAAAACAGGTCTAGAAGATAGATCATTAATTTAAGCAAGCAATTTTGCATTTTTAGATTTAAGAACAACTATTTCTCTTTGATAAGCATAGATTTCTTCTCTCCTAGCATCATCAATAAGCTTGAGTTCTACATTTTCAGTTTTAAGAGTATAAAGCTCATCTAGGCATTTTTGGTTTTCTATCTTAAGATTTTCAATATTTTTAAGATATGTACCATTCTCAACCTCTACTCCATTGTATTGAAGTTCAAGGTCAAGAAATTGCCCTGCAAGGATTTTATGCTATCAAGATGGGCGTTTTCATTTTCATCAAGAATATCAATTTTTGCATAAAGATCATCAACAATTTTGCCTAATATTTTCCTCTTAGATTTACATTTAGCAAAGGATGATTGGCATTCATTAAGCATATCAATGAGAGTTTCCTTAGATATCTCAAGTAAATTAACATCACTTACCTTTCTTACCTCACTTACCTCAATTACATCTTCACTAGTTGAGGCCATGAGGGCAATATGGCATTCTCCATCTTCGGAGCTTGAGGATCTTGAAGAAGACTCCTCCCATGCCATATGAGCTGCATCTTTGGATCTTCTCTCCTTATTTTCTTTCTTCTTGTACTTTGCTTCTCTTTTGTACTTGTCATCCTTCTTGTGGCTGCTCTTATGATGGCTCTTCTTGGCCTTTGGGCAGTCACTCTTGTAGTGGCCTTTTTGACCACACTCGTAGCACCTAGGAGTTGAGGAGGAGGGCTTGCTCTTGAAGTGTTTCCTTTTGAGTAGTTGGATTCATGATCATTGACACCTTCATCTTCACTTGAGGAAGGGCAGGGAGACTTCATGGCAAGTTGTTGTTGTCGGACCATTTCTTCAATTTGAGCTTTGAGGTTACCAACCAGCTCCTCGGTTGACAACTCGCTTAGCTTGTAAACTTCTTCAATTGAAGTGACTTTGGCTCCCATCTCTTTGGAAGAGATCTCAAGATTTTGGCATTGATTATACCTCTATCCATGACACTCCCAAGAGCTGCAAGGCTATTCAAGATGACATTTAACCTTGTGTACATGTCCGCTACTCTTTCATTCTTCCCCATATTGAAGTTCTCCAGAAGACCACCAAGAATGTAGACTTTGGCCTCCTTGACTTGCTCGGTCCCTTCATAGGTGACACACAACTTGTGCCATATCTCATGCGTCGTGTCCCAAGAAGAGATCCGGTTGAACTAGGATGGAGTAAGGGCAGCATAGATGATGCTCACGGCTTTGGCGTTGAGTTGAGCACGCTTCATCTCATCTTCCGTCCATGTGGTGATGTCCCCTTTTGGATCTTCATACTTGAGATGGACAATCTTCCACATTTCGTAGCTCACCCCTTGGAGGTATAATTGCATTCTCCTCTTCCAATATAGGAAGTTTGTGCCGTCGAAGATCGGGGGTCTCATTGAGAAGCTTCCTTCAAGGTTGAGTGACCCAAGAGCTGAATCGCCCATCTTCTCCTACTTGTTGAAGTATCTTGGAGAAGACCTGCTCTGATACCACTTTTTGGATCAATGGGCTCTAGAGGGGGGGTTGAATAGAGCTACACACACTTCACAAAAACAATTAGATCACCAATTTAATCGTAGTGCAAAAACTAAAGCAATCAACAATTTGATGTCCTTTTCTAGAATAAAAAGCAAGGATAAGAGATAATGAATAGCATGCACTTGGATAGGTGGTTTATAGTGGTTCCACGTCCTAAAGTTAGGAATGATGTCAGTCCACTACCTAGAGTTGGTTAGACTCTAGGATTTGTAACTTGGTTCTCTTATATATCACTATAAGATTACAAGATACATAAACCACACAACCAAGGGCTTAATTTCTCAAGCTAAGATCTTCTACCTATCCAAGGACTTACCCACAAAGCAAGATTCTTCAGCCTTCTTCAAAGGACTTACACATTCTTACCTTTGTCTTCAGCCTTGCGGGATTTACCTATCTCACTTGAGCTTTGTCTTGCACCTCTCCTTCACTTGGAGAGCTTCTCCACGTTTTCCCTTCACCAAGGGATTTGGAGCAATGAGCTATCTTCACTCTTGAAGATCAGCAACACATCTTCCCCTTCACTCGGAGAAGAACAACAGCAACTCCTCTTTCACTTGGAGAAGTAGCTTCAATCAATCTTCAAAGGGATTTGGAGGTAGGAAGAGAGAAAGGAGAGCTTTACATAATACAAAGAATAGCTCTCATACACAGGGACCTAACTCACTCTTAACAAACGAATTTGTCTTGAAGGTAGAGAGAGAAAGGGGCTCAAGGGCTTGGAACACTCTCAACTAAGCTAGAACCAAGTTTGCAATGGAAGAGCAGCTTGGAATGAAGTCCAAGGGGTTCTATTTATAGTTGAGGGTGGCCCTTTAAGTTGTGGGACACTTGGATGCAAAAGTAGTCATTTTTTGTTCAAGAAAATGGCTCTATTTTTGCCCAAAACAATTCACCAATGGTCATATTACTTTTTCTGCAAATTCCGTACAGTGCAATCGGTCGAGTTTCAATGGGGGTAACTCGACCGATCAAGTAGGAGGCAAACCAATATTCAAAGGATCGGTCGAGTTTGTCCTGAGGAAACTCGGCCGACCATTTCAACTAGAAATGGCCTTCTACCTGATCGGTCGAGTTCTGTGAGTGCACAACTCGACCGATGCAATCTTCAGAAAATCGACCAAGGATGATCGGTCGAGTTTCAGGCTAGGGAAACTCGACCGACCAAGTGCATGTAATTGATTTTCTAATTTGCAATAAAAGTGATTAACACTTGGTGAATTTTGTCCCAAACATTTTTCTCTTCTAAGTTACAAGCCAATTCATCATTACAAGTGATTACATTGATGTTCTAAGGCAGTTTACATAGAAATCCTAAAATGCACACTTGTAGCCATTTTGGTTTGCACTTGGCCCATTCTAGGGCTTTGTATATATGATCCTTTTCATGTACCTAATGCCTGCAAACAATCTTAAATGCACATATTAGATACATATGAATGGAATGGTTAAGTCATTATCAAAATATAGGTAATGTATAACCTCTAGGTCAACAATAGCCACTTCAGATCATGAAGTGTGAACCAAATGTCCAAAGATATAGCCACTTCAATCTTGAAGTGTGAACCAGGTATCCACAGATATAACTGCTTCAATAATGAAATGTGAACCATCAATATTGATAGGTTTTATTATTTATATGTAAGGTTCATCAACATATTAATGAGATAAACTAAAAATTAATTAATAGGGATCCTTAATTAAAATAATATATAGAGTTTAAAAGTGTGTACAAGATAGCATACATGTCAAACATATAATTCAAGGGTGCTATTCAGGTCAAGGAGTTATTGTACCTTTTTATGATTCATTGTATAACTCTATTAGTGTTTTCAAGTCAAAAGATGTAAGTAGATCCTAGCATTGAAGATATAGATTCCATGGGGCAAACATGAAATTTTCAACAACATGGGTCACAATGACCAAGAGTTAGGGTCTTAAGTCCTTATACTGATCCTAGATGGGTTTCACATCATGATCCACAACATCAATATTTCAAGATTTTTTAGTACAAAATCACATTCAGTTGTCATCTTCATTATCATTTCAAACATAATTTTCCAATTATGATCCCACACATAATCCATATTAGTAAAATCCTTAGTTTCAACATAAAAAGGGAATCTTTATCATATATAAGATTTTTCTACCATGATCATTTTGGTCTCAATATTTATTGAAAGAGGTTATTGATATTTAAATAGGGAAATTATAAGATTTTATCTTATTCAGGATTAAAAATAACAAGATTAGGTATAGGTTGTCAGATATGAGATTCATTCCATTATCATGAATGAAATAAACATTAGTATCAAAAGTGATTGAGATTAGATTTTTAGTTTCCAATTAAACATCAAGGTGTCATTCATGGTTAGATTTAGGGTTTGTATGATATTGCAAAACATTTAGATGATAATAGTTTTTAGATATAAAATAAAAGTAATCATGATATTATTCAAATAATTAATAGATATATTCTGTGAAAGTGTTATATTCAGGCTTGTTGTATTTTCTGATCAATTTTAACTATTTATATGTATTTTTCAGAGTTAGGCTTAATATATTATAGTTTAATCAAGATCGTTATATTTTACAAATTTGGTCAGAGAGGGGGAATTATTCCTAAAAGTGTAAAAAAAGCATTAATCAGTGATTCACCTGTACTGGCTATGATCGAGTGGCTCACAGGAGGATGCTCCATCCGATGATGTATGGGATGGTGGCCTGATGTGACCAACCCATGAATGCTTGATCACAATCAACCAATGAATGGAGAAGTGGATCATGCGGTGAGAGTATTCCTCTCCACTATCCAAAATGTGAGAGAGAGGGAGGGAGGGAGGGAGAGAGGGGACACATGGATCCCTTAATATCTGATTTGACCTTGGTGAAGACCTGACCAAGATTAAAGGAATGTCTCTATCCTTCCCCATTTTTTTCATTGTGAGGGAAGACAGGTGACGTACACATACATGTGCACACTAGATAAGAGGGAAAGGGAGAGCAAGGGGAAGTCATATATTCTATTTCTTTTACCAAGATGTGTTTATCTCATTAAAGAGTGAATGTTTGGAGCTTGGAAGGTGAATCATTGATATACTATTTCATTCTCCTACATATCGGAGACATGTTTTTATTCTCCTAAAATTAGTGATTTGTTCTCCAGTTATTAATTATTATGATGCAATTCTTGCATATTATCACCTAAATTCAATGTATATATGAAATATAAGCTAAATATGCGACTTCTTGTGGTGGTTTTTTCTATAAATTTGTGGAACTTCAAGATTACCTCCTTCTCTAATCTAATTTGTTGTTCTTAGATGAGAAAGATGATCCTTTTATTGTGAACAATGCACCTACAATTTGTATGATCTAATAAACAAAGAGTTTAAGCAATATATAAATATGTTTGTCATGGTGCTCATAAATTTTTCTTTATCTACTATATGGATACAGATAAGCATGAACAACATGTTTACTTCACTTAGTAATTTTTTCATAAATTATCACCAATAACAAGTTTAGTAATTGTGAGTTTTGTTTGAGTGAGGTATGATTCCTTGGTCATGTTATGTTAGTGAATATCATCTATGTAGATCCCAAGAAGATAGAGAATAGTTTTTAGTGGGAGAAGTCAAAAATATGTGCACATATTTGAAGTTTACTTTATTTTGTGTGATAGCTATAGAATTTTTAATAAGCAACTTCATCTCTGTATATTTGCCTTTAACAAGATAACTATAAATGGAAAAAGTTTTTGTTTGGGATGAGGAGTTTCTACGTTGTTTCTAGTTTTTGGAGGGATAATTGACCTCAACACATGTCTTAAGACCGGCATATACATCTAAAGGTTACATTATATTTTGTGATTCATTGAGAAGAGGTCTTGATTATGTGTTAATGTGGGACAAGAATGTGCTAGCTTATCATTATAGATAGGTCAAGAAGAATGATGAGAACTATTCAACCCATGATATCTAGAATTAACAATTGTGATATTGCTTTGAATATGTGGAGTTACTAACTTAATGGATAGAAATGCTCAATATTCATTAATCAAAAGAGCTTCAAATATATCTTTACACTATAAAAGATGACAACAAGATAGATATGATGGTTTGAGCCAAACAAGGATTATGAATGTACCATAAATTATTATGAATTATCACTAATTATTATCCTTGAAAGTAAATTTGTGGGTAATTATAAAATAAAAGTGTCATATTTGTCTTCATTAGTTTACAATATAAAATTATATATGGCAAGCAACAAGAGTGAAATGCTAGTATTACTTTGCCTAATGAATGTATAAATGGAAGAACCTTTGATGGGTGTATTTTTGGCCGAGCTTCAAATCAAAGACGTTGGCATAACAGATCAGAGACACTAATTTGCCAACTACAATTATAGAGAGTATATAGCTGAGCTTAGTAATGAGAAGCATGAAGGCATTCACATTTCACATGAAGGTTTCATTTATTCATGAAATAATTTTTTTCTCGAGATGGGAAGTTTCACAAATATGGCGTTTGAAATGGCACTCCTCAATGAGCAATACACATCCTATTAATTTCAAGATCTATAAAAATATGTAGAACTTATATTTTTGGCTATATATGAAGCAAGATATGGTTACGTCTATGGCCAAGTTGTGACATATTTTTATATGGTTAAGGTGGCTCACCAAAATCCTTTTATTTTGTTACAGTTGTTACCTTACCCTGATTGGAAATAAGTTCATGCCGCTATATATATATATTTTTGGTTTTACAAAGACATGCAAAAGACACTATTTCATTTGGGTGGGTTTTGAACATCTAACCAAGTCACTACATATTGTACTAGTCAAAACCACCTACTTACTTAAGAAGATTTCTTGGATCTACATCAGTGAAATAATATTTTGATATGGACTACTATTATATATTATGTTTGATAAAGGATCATAGCTTAGAATTTGGTTTTTGGACCATTTGTATGAAGCTTTAGGTACATCTTAGAAGTTTTGTACAACTATGTATATATATGTATATGTGCATATGTATATATATATATATATATACATACATACATACAAACATACATACATACATATATACACACATATGTACATACACAAACACACACAAAAACAAACATACACACACACACACACGCACACACACACACACACACACACACACACATATATATATATATATATATATATATATATATATATATATATATATATATATATATATATATATATATATATATATATATATATATATATATATATATAGAGAGAGAGAGAGAGAGAGAGAGAGAGAGAGAGGCTAGAATACACTCAAGTGTACAGATCGCATGAATACACTCGAGTGTATTTGCACATCAAGACTAAGTTTTGCAAAATATAAAACATTTATCTTCACCGTCATACTATAACTAGGCTACATACAAATTTTGAGCCCATTTGGATGAGTGTAAGTCACTCATTTAAGGGCAACAAAATCGATGCGCAAAACTAATTTGAAATGCATATATTTTGCAGTCTTTATAACATGACCTATAAATGTCCAAATGTGATCAAATTTTGCGTATGAGCTATTCACAAGATGTTTAAGAAGATCAATGAATTAGATTTTTGAAAAAGATATTTCATCATGAAAAACTACTTGAGTTTATTATGCATCGAATACACTTGAGTGTATTCTAGCCTGACTCTCTCTCTCTCTCTATATATATATATATATATATATATATATATATATATCTATATCTATATATATATATATATATATATATATATATATATATATATATATATATATATATATATATACTGCAGCTGGTAGTTAGATGTGGACCGTGCAGACTATGTATTTGCATGCTATATATATATTTGAATCCCAGCTACTGCCTTGATTTTTCACCCACTCAGATGTTCGGACTCCGTCACAGGCATGGGAGAGGGGGAGAGAATGCCTCTCGTAATCCCATTTATATATGTATGTATATATATGTATATATACACATATAGAAATGTATGAATATATGTGTGGTATATTTTCCATATTACCAACATGATGGTATGATATGAGAAAATATTAGCTTTTGAATCATGATCTGGAGCAGTAAATGGTGTAGAAGATATATATAAGAAATTGTTTAAGCAACAAAATATAAAAATTCATATTTTGATAATTGTAGGAGGGTGCTTGAATTTTAGGTTAGAGATATTCTATACATCGAGGTTTCATCTTGGAAGGGATTTCAATGTTTAGAAATAAGTGTAATCCTTGTCAAGGTACATGGAACCCTTATCCCATTGTAGATTGTGTTGGTAGAGTCGCCTATTTTTCACCTAAGTTGACAAAGTTTCACAATGTTTCACAATGTTTTCCATGTTTTCATTTTGACAAATAGTTATAATAATATAGAATAGATGTTTCTCCAATTGAGGAAGACATGTATGAGGAAGGACTAGTTTAGATTATGGACATACAAATATAATAGTTGATGAAGCATGGGATACCCTTAGTGTAGGTGTTGTTGTATTACTATATGTATTTGAGGCCACATGCGAGTTGATGACAAGCATAATTTATGTCTACATTTGTTAGTATTTTACGTGTATATGAGAGGTTAGTTGTTTGAGAATACCCCATGCTTTTCCATATACATGTTATTCACCCTAAATATGTTATTATAATGGATATATTTAAATAATCAAACTAAAAACTATGATACATAATATTGACACACATCTTGGAATCTATTCCTAAAATTGATTCAATCAAGTTGTGGACTTTTGAAAAGAGGTAGCTTGTGGAATGCATTGATTGGATCGACCAATGAGGTGGAAGTTGTTTGATGGACCCGTAATGTACCGGATATAAACTGAATTTTTTCATGTATTTACACATATATTTAAATACAAATAATGAATTGTTAAGGAAATATTAGAAAGCTTGATATTTTATATATCTGATTTGAATGTTTTGGTTTGAGAATGCAAATTCTCAAGATGGAATGGATTTCATGTGTTTTATTGTTTCCAATAATCCATTGATAAATATTGGCTAAAGGAAGGAGTAGAAAATCCAATAATAAAGGAATTACTAAAAGTAATGGACAATTGGTAATTAAATAAGGAATTGTGTGGACATTTCTAGAAAAAGATACACTGATGGAAACCAATGAATTTGATTCGGCCCAATATTGTACTCAACAAGAAAACACATTCAAATAAGGAATCTTGTCAAGTTTTAATGGGAAAAAGAAGTTCATTGATGCCTTAAATAATTCAAACAAAGGGAATACTTAGAGATAAAGAAAAGTACTATTAACTTTCATATCTTGGCCCCAAATATTTCCCACACTGAGGTTTAATTGTTAGAAACTTTCCTTTAAATTTTGAGATATATATGTTAAAAGGAGAGAGATACATGAATAAATTATTTTTTCCTAAACTAAAAGGGATTCTGGGACGTCTATTAAATGTCACAATTTTAATCGTATATGGAATATTGGGACCCCTCTCAGTAATATAGTGTGCCACCCCATCCCTTGGATCTCTCAGATCAATGGCTAGAAGGCCATCTTTGAATGGAATGCAAGTCAATTATAGTAATTCTTCTCTTCTTCCTCGATTCTCCCTCTCCTTGACTGATATGGATATCTAAAATCTCTCCCATCATGTTCTGGAGGTAATTTTGAACACAACAAACCATGGATTTACTAACTTTACATCAAAATGGGGAGTTTCTCCCATTGCTAATCATGTCAATGCCAAACCCTCCAGAGTCCAGACTATAAAAGGGGTAGAAATCCCCCTACGAGATCACAAACCCCTTCACGAGGCTATGTGTGACTCTAGAATCACCCCTATGCTCTCATTTTCACTACTAGCCCCATTCCCTCTCTCTCTCGCTTCTAATCTGAGAAACATAAAAGAATCTCCCCTCCATTCTCCCTACATAGACCCTCTCCGATTAATTCTTGGTCATACTCAAGTCTTACATAGCAAGATGAAGAGCACATCACCCTTGCTTTCCACCGAGGACCACAGAGGCTCAAAGTCAACTAGCAAGTTGACTCACGCAAAGTACCTTCACCTGTAGAAGAGGTTGAAGATGGCAGTCAGCAAAATGTCCAAGCTGCCCTCAATACTTCTACTAAGAGGTAAGGGCTTTTTTGTCCATCTTACACTTTTTGTTTCTCAGATAGCCATGTGAGTGTGACCACTAACATGGCAAGAGCCGATTGGGTTATCCACAGCCCAGTGGAACATGGGCTTTACCCAGTCATCCTCTTAGGTGGCGAGAGTTGATTAGTCCAAACTGGTAATTTCTAAAAATTCTAGAATATTGTAGGAAGATCCAAGTATAACAAAAGTATACATATTTTTTATCAAAAAATATAAGGAATAATATTGGTTCCATGACCTAGTTCTATCTCAAGTTCCAAAAGTGCATAGAGGTGCTAACTTCAATGAAATAAATGCATAGAAACCCAAATTACATAGTTTTGATGATCATAACTTGGTTAAATAATCTAACCAATAGAGTCTAATCTTTTTGGATAAAAAAGCATCTTGACTCTAATCTAGGTTAAAAGTTCATACAGTTAAAAAGCATTAAAATGTGATAATTATGGTCTGGGAAGCCTAACCCTAATGAAATCCTAATTTGACCCAAAAACCCTAACTTAGAGCTCAAGTTGGTCTAAACGAACACAATATTAATACTTGAGTGGTGTACATTAATTACAGGGTGATTGTTTGATGGGTTGCACCTGCTCTAAATTACTTGGATGTTAAGTTATCTCTGAGAAAGGTACATTGTTACCCCTATGAATACTCGTCCTATCAACTTTTGAGTATTTAGAGGTTTCTGATTAGATTGCAATTAAATGACTTGATTGTATTTATTTCTTGCAATCTATAAACCCCATATTAGTATGATTTATTATATAAACATAACATGTTCAAGCCTAGGATATTATCTCTGAATATATGCATCCATGGAAATCATAAAAAAATACCCCCGGTGAGTGAGTTGGCCACTGAATACTCCCATTGAGTGAGTTTGATATTTTTTTAACAAAACGCAGGAGGTATTCTCATTCATACCACCCTCCACTTACAACTGATAAAACGTTGGTGCCTGATCCCCCCCTTGATCCTCCAGACCATGAGGGTTAGACTGGTTCCTAATAGCCCTCTCATCTTCAACAAGCTAAGCTATAGGTCCCGACGGTGTGTAATGGATCACACAGCCCGTACAGTTTTTCAGGTGATACTTAGCCAGGCTATCGGTCATCTACTTGGATCCCATTTTCACAAAGGTAAAAGTCATGTTGTCTATATTCTTTGCCTTTGTTATGATTCTTCTGATCGCATGATAGTACCGCGGAGGCACCCTGTCCTCTCTTCTCACCCATTCCACTTCTTTAGCATTATCACTCTCGATGATGACTCTACTGGCATCCAGCCTGAAAGTAAGGTCCACCACAGCTTCCATCGCAACCAATGCCCCTGTGATGACTGCACTACACTGAGTACCGCTATTGCTGCCCTGAATCCATCTTCCTATGCTATCTCTGGTGACAGAGGCGATAGAAGCACTTCCCCTTTTAGTCGCCACATCCAAGTTGCACTTGATCCAGCCCTCACCAGGTTTGGACCACCACACCTCCTTCATGGTTCTTCTCTTCTGCATCCATCCCAGATCACCACACCCACTCCTCTTCATCATATTCTCAGCACCCAACATGATGATTCTGTGTACTGTATCCTTGCCCTCAAAGACCTTCATGTTCCTAGCTTTCCAAATATGCCAAGACATGATCATCACGATCTCCTTCCCCACCTTTTTAGCCTTCAGGCATCAGCTCATCCAAGACTCGAGATTCCCTGCAAAAAAGTTTGGAATGGACTCTTCAATTCTACAGAGGTGCCACACTTCCTTAGAAGTAGGGCAGTCCCACAGAGCATGTAATGTTGATTCCACCTCCCCCAGACATCTAGGACACATAGTATCTGAGGTAAGATGACATTGATGCCTCCTTGAGTTTGTGAGAATAGCCTCTATGTGAGCTAGCCAGAAGAACATCTTCACTCTCTCTAGGCAATGACACAACCTCTCCCAATAGCCCCCCCCCTTCTGCCATCACTTCCCTCCCTTAGTAGATTGTAGGTAGCAGTTGTCGAAAACACACCCTCATGTGTGCCTTTCCATATCCACTCGTCCTCCCTACTCATCTCCTGAGGTGCCTCCCTATTAAGGATTTGTACAGCCACCTATTCAGTGAAAAAATCCCTTATGAAGTCTCTGTCCCAGCCTCCCTGGGCATTGGCAACGCTGCTCACAAACAGATCCTTCATATCCTCCAGTATCAGTTTGGTCACAGTGTCAACAAGTTTGTTACTACTCAGTGACAAATTTTCACACCAGAAGTTAGTGGTTCTCTCGTCCCCTACCTTCCTATACGAGTGGTTATCGATGAACTCCTTCACGTCAGTCATGGCCTTCCAGAAGGGTGTGTTGTTACTCACCTTCTTCACAGTATCTGCTTTATATTTACATCGGATCCCATTCACCCAAGGTGTTTGTCTCATGGTTTTAATCTCCAAAGCACTCTTGCACAACAACGCCTTATTCCATGTCCTCGTAGACTTCACGCATAGGCCTCCCTCCTTCTTTTCCGTTGTAACTGCATCCCATGCCACCAGCGATATGGGGATAGTTTTGTGCCCTCCACCCCATATAAATCTATGGATCGCACTATCCATCCTATCATACAACTTTAACGGGACTTTGGTAGACTGCATCACATAGCTCGGAATTGCCGCCAGGGTAGACTTGGCCAACGTAACCCGACCAATAAGGGATAGGTGTGGGCAGTCCAACCATTCACCCTATTCTCAATTTTCTCCAAGGTGGCATTGTACGTCTGTTTTGTCATTCTCCCATGGACAACCGGCACCCCCAAATGCCTTCCCAGGTACTCTGTATATTTAAACCCACTAGTGTTGCAGATATCTCATCTTCTTTGGCACTCAACCCCTTTAGAAAAATAGATACAAGTTTTTTGAAGGCCACCTTCTGTCCAGAGACCTCACTGAATTCTTTTAGGCACTTCACTATGGTTTCAACCTATCTAACTGATGCCTTAGTAGAGAAAATCACATCGTCTGTGAATTCCACGTGTGTAATTGGGCAACCCTTCCTATGGAGTCTGGCCGCTTTCCATCTACCCTCCTGTTCAGCTCTAATAATAGCTTGGCTTAGCCGCTCCATACAAAGAACGAAGATATAGGGGGGAAAGAGGGTCCTCTTGCCTTAGTCCCCTATTGGCTGTAAACGGAGGGAGAAGTTTACCGTCCCAAATAATCAAGGTCTTCTCCTGGGTGATAGAGTTCATCACATACTTAACTATGTTCGGTGGCCAGTGCACCTTCTGAATAGTATCTTTCAAAAAATCCCAGTTCATCTTATCATATGCCTTTGATAGGTCTATTTTGATAGCCATGAGGGGTGTAGACTTTGTCTTGCACATGTTATGGACCAATTCCTGCACAAGAATGATGTTATCGGTGATGTGTCTCCCTGGTATAAAGCTTCTTTGGTAGGGAGAGATCCATTGATTCATAAATTGATTCAGCTTGCCCGTCACCACCTTGGAAGCGAGATTCAACACAACATTGTTGAGGGAGATCGAGCGGAAATTGCTGCATTTTTCAGGTGTCTTTACCTTGGGGATCAGCACTAGAGAGGCGTCACATAGTTGGCTATCCATCCTTTCTCCACCAATGGCCCTGCCAATGGTGATGACCACCGAAGCAGTGATCGTAGGCCAGTTCCTATTCAGGAAGAGGGAGTCGACACTGTCTAGGCCAACAGCTTTGTAGGGGTCACACCCCTCCAAAACCTTGAAGATCTCAGGGTCATCTGATAGCGAGCTGATTCTCATAAGTTGTGTTGGCTCTGGAAGGTGGAACATACCCGGATACCTCTTTATAACATGTTCATCAAGGTTTATACACATAGTAAAAATACTACAGAAGTGTAGTCTTACCATGTCTCTCAATTTGTCCTTCTCATCCACACAGTTCCCTGACTCATCCTTTAACATAGTGATTGTGTTCCTTCTGATTCTTTGGTTGACAAACATTTGATAAAACTTCATATTACAGTCGCCATCCCTAAGCTAGCTCTACTGGCTACATTGTATCCAATCCAATTCCTCCGCCTTCAGGATATCTTCTAGTTCATTAGTGAGTTTGTGTAGTTGCTCCTCCTGCTCCAGAACGTAGCATGCAACCATCCTTTTCTGGATTATATGGATCCTCTCCATCAGGTGGAATTTCTTCCTTCTCTCTCTGCCGCCGACCCCCTTGTCCCATTTAATAATCTCTTGTTTAGTGGCCTCCCATGCCTCACCATACTCCCTCGTGTTGTTTCATGCACGCTCCACCACCTTTAGGAACTCTGGATTCATTGACCAAGATGCCTTAGTAATAAGCCTAGGAACTCTTAGCTCTCGGTTGGTCTCCTTCACGAGTAGAGGGAAATGGTTAGATCGGATTCTAGGTAGGTGCTCAACCACCACGTTTCTAAACATAGAGCTGAAATCAACGTTCGCCACCGCTCTGTCAAGTCGTTCTTGTAGTCTGCCAGACTTATACGTGAAGCGGTTCCCCTCAAAGTATAAATCATGTAACCCAGTGCTCATTAGAGTGTCTGCAAATGTAGCTGCTTCGTTGTGCTTGAATAAGTTGCTGCCCCTCTTCTCTACTATGTGAAGCATGGTGTTAAAGTCTCCAGCCACCAACTAAGGTCCAGTCGTTGTGTTGCTTAGATCAACCAGATGTTCCCAAAGCATTCGTATGGCATTAATATGTGGATTGGCATACACAAATGTGAAAGTGAGTCTATTATTCAACTTTTAGTGTATGAAATGCCTATGATTACACACTATCTATACGGATGTGTCCAGGTAGTTCGAGAACCCAAATGCTGCCCGCAAACCCTCTCGCCTCCACCCGATGAAAGTTGTCAAACCCCATCTTCACAATAGTCTTATCTGCAGTGGCACCACTGATCTTGGGTTTCAAGATTTGAATATCTTTATATTCTTATGCCTCTTATATTCTCTTAGCAACCTACTATCTTCATTTCCTCCAGCGCCTCGAATATTCCCTATCATAATATTCATAAGAACAACATGGAAGGTGGATAGTAGACAACAACCCTCTTAGATCACCATCGTAATCCCGTCCGGAGGGACACTTTTCCCTTCAAGGATCTTCCTCGCCATACTTCTGGTGATCATCGAGTTAACTGGGGGAATATCAGGTGGGATGGCTCCCTGTGACTGCGGTGGAGGAGGCACATGGACATTAGTGGTCTGGTAATCCCTTATGCTATCTATTGGGGACCCGCTTGCACAACCCTATCCTTCTTCAGTGCTTCCTACCTTTTCTTCTGTGTTACCATCTCCCATGATGACTTCATTAACCTTTGGGTTGACAACACTTCTCCTAGTACCCTCCCTCATTGTAGCTTTAGCTCCTTGTCTTTCGGCCTCCTCGATACTCCTCTTTGAAATATCATCAAGTACCTTCCTGGTGACTTCATCCACTTGTGCAGTTTTCGATCTCTTCCAAAAATTTTCCTGTGGTGTCTCTTTTGGTGTGTCCGCATTTCTCCTCTCGTCAGTGACTTCAACTACCTCCTACTCATTGGTGTTCTCCAGGATCTTGAATTTATTGCTTGTCTTCTTCCCTACATTTTTATGTTCCCCATTAACTTTGGTGGGTGTCCTCCTTTGCGTCACAATCCTCTTCCCATACACCTTTTGTCACTTCCCTTCCTCCTTAGACCACCTGGCTCCCACCATATCAGGTTCCCCCATCGATTCCTCCTCCACATGTGTGTCCCCACCGCTCATGCATTTCTATGCACTATGCCCCAATAGTCTGTAAGTGAGGCACAAACTTGGTAGAACTTCATATTCCAGGCAGTAGTCTACGTCGTTAATATTGACCGCTGGTAGAATAGGGACAGTCGTACTCATTTCCACTGCAATGCGAGCATATCTGCTCCTTTGCCTGGAGATAGTGTATTCATCTACTTTGACCAGTCATCCCAGAGCATCCCGCACTGCTTCAAATAGCACTTAGTCATAAAGATGAAGGGGAAGATTAAGCACTTGCACCCAGGTAACTATGGTCTCAGGCAACTTGTTGCTAGGCTGGAACGTTGCATCCCACCTCCAGACCATCAGGCAGCTCCCAAAGATAGACCAGGGGCTGCCAACCATCGCCTCCTCATAATCCTTCTTGGTGGAGAATTGGACTACATAGTAAGATTTATCGAGTTTGTAGAGCTTTATTCTTCTTGTTGGGCGCCACATCAACTTTAGTCTGTCAGCCATGGTCATAAAGCCTATGTCTTTCCCTATGAGCTTTACAATGACTGAGTATTTCCACTGTGCCTTCAAGTTCTCCTTCGCTTCCTCATTGATGTAGATTTCTAGGATTCCCCTATTCAGAACCAACTCCATGTCCTGTGGGTTGAGACCCGTGATCATGTTGTTGTCGATAAAGTCCCTATCAGGACCTTTCCCCCCACACACGGCCCTCCTATAATCCATTCCCTCACAACTCCCGGTTCCATCTGAACCCACTTCTGTCCTGTCTGTTTCCATAGTATTGTCCTCCGTGTGAGTCAGACCTGCCCCAACCTCCCCCTTGCAAGCGCCCCTCATGCCACTGTAATTTAGATTGAGTCCTATCTCCTGCATCGAAACCCTCCTACATTTCACATTCACATGAATCGGCAATGGCCTGCCTCCGCCTCGTCCTCCAGAGCTCCCTTTACCCTAGTTGTCTGCCTTATTTCCCGAATTCGCCCCCCCCCCCCCCCACCGACCCCTCCGCCTCCCCCTTCACTGTCTTCCCTAGCCGGCGCCCCCGTCATCATTCTGAACACATTTTTTGAAGGAAAAGTAGTTGATAGTGAGTTTGATATTATGAATACACATGGTGAGTGAGTGTGGACAGGGATTACCTCACAGAGTGGGTAGACCATTGAAATACTCCCAACGAGTGAATATTATATTATGAATAATCCCAGTGAGTGAGTATACCACAAAGATTGAGTGAATACGGGTTGAGAAGTTATAAAAAAATTCATGTTTGATTATGTAACAATATTTGTTGTTATGGATGATATGTTGTTACACCTATATGAACTATTTTTATTACATCCCACGTACTAAGTATATCTCAACACATTGACCACATTTTTCTATTTCATGTTGTTTTAGGTTAAATTGCCATTAATCTGAAAGATGGTCATCTAGAGAAGAAGGCACCAAAAGAAACATCGCTTAAAGTTATCCTTGAGGATTGGAATCAAGTGATTGATGAAATGAGATTGGACCAATGGAAGAAGATATCGGCGTTATGGGTTTTACCACCATAGCCGACATGAAAATAGATTGATAAATTTATGAGATAAACTAGATAGAAGAGGTATGAGAGACATTCACAAATGCATCGAGAAAAGACAAAAATCCCTACAAAGCTATTAGTCTTGGATTTTGCAGATCTAGCTTGTCATCCCAATAAAGATCCTTCCAAGATCTCATTTGGATCTATATGCACTTGTTTGGATGTTTTGAGCCTTTGGTTTTACAATCACTTTCCTCAAGTCTAATGTGCAACAAACAAGAGATCAAGTCATTTTGTTCAGAGATAAAGCAAAAAAATCCATCTATCAAGGGTTTATCCTATAAAGTTAGATATGGTTTACTATGGCTATGGAGTTACTCCCCTCACCCCCTTATAAGAAACTACTCACTAATTGTGGCATCCAACTTACAAAAACAAGATTTACTTAAGCAGAAGTGAATCATTTGTAGCAGATTATTGAAAATCACTGAAAATTAAAACTTTTTGCAAAGAAATCCACACATAGGAAATCTTTTTCATTAAGAACCAAAGTATAACATTTACATCATGGTTCATAAGTACATAACTTGTACCATCTCTTCTCGAGGATTACATCATCAGCTACCCTATTAACATTACATACAGACAACATGAGAACCTCGAGGCATCAAGCCAAAATCTCATATCGATTTATTAAAAACACTAACTATAAACTCTAAGGACCTGAGAGTATAGAGACGACACATAGGACTCTATGTACACATATACAAGACACGACAGCTAGACTCTCCACATGAGATCTCACTGTTGTCCCTATTGATGTTGTCCTTTCTTTGTTGTGGGCATTCAATTTCCTTGTCTGCGTCCACCTAAAAAGGTGGATCCTACGGGGGTGAGAAAATTGTAAATTGACCCAGTGGGAGATATAACTCTCCGCCAAAACATTGTTATAGGAATTTATTAAAAAAAACTAAGCAGGAGTTCTAACATATTAATAGCAGTATTAATTATTGTATGAACAAAGTAAAATAATCTCCTTTCCTAAGGAGAACATTGCATCTATCCATGGAAGAATTATAATTCATTCATCTACTTGCAATGAGTATAAAGAGATATGAATAACATCTATCATCTAGAGATGCATAAAAGAAATGTAACATCATCCAATGAATTTTCGTATTCAATCATTAAGAAAACATGCTATACGGATGATTACATTTTACAATCACACTTATGCCCTGAGGAGATGAGGTATACCACTAATACTCCAACCGACCATTGTGAAGTCAAAATCAGTACCATACAAGGTCAATGGAAGAGCTGGCTTCTAAGACCTCCCACATCTCGGTCAGTACGAGACAACATGTAGGACATCTTCTGTCTCTACTATATAGCTTTCCAGGGTATACTGGCAACTTCTCTATTAGAGTTACAGTGGCGTGTTGCACTCTCTTCATGATCGAGAGATTTCATGTTTACCTCCATCGATCCGGTATTAATATCATTGGGAGATGTGTACGACATCTATCCCAATCATCAGAAGATTTGTGATACATCCATCCTGAAACATGAAGGATTGAGAGGTTTAATTTTTACCTTCCATCAATCTCTTCACCAGGATGTAAGGATATTTTTGCCCATTTACCCCCGCATATTCAAAATATGTGTTCTGGGTTTTTCCGCGGAGCACCTGTTTCACCATTCAGTAATTCTGACGCTGATGGATCTATGGTCAGGGCTCTACATTATATGATTTCACTTAATTAATTAAGTACATTATCATATTCTTTTAGCATCAGACAAGTTCTCAAACAGGAATTATTATGACAAATGCTACAAAGAAACATGTAAGCTCTTATTTATAGCTTTACCAGAACTTATAATGCATTGGGATCTTAATTCCTTATCTTATTACTTGAAAGTTCACATCTCATAGCAACACCATTATCTTACTTATCAAAACTGGGTATTCATAGCCTCAGTTCATCACTATCACTGTTACCACTTGTTAGGTAACTATCACCTCTTGGTCCTCAGACTGAGGTATACATGATACTGGTTACACAAGCATCTCATATGGCTCACCAGGACCATTAAGTGTCTTGTCACCTTTCACTAGGCAACAACATTCTCATATGACTCATAGAGTCCATGCACATTTTGTTACTTTTACTAAGTAACAACAACATTAAGGCACACAAGGCCAATCAATATTTTATTATATAAAAGCCATAGCTCATATCAAGCTATGATCACCATCTCATGATATCTGCATGGTTAATAGATATGATATCAATCATATGATTCAATTATCACATCATGTGATACAATAGTAGCACCACCATTCCTATATCGGATTAGGGTTTACTATCAAATAGGATTTTCCATTCCATTACCCAATTTAGGGTTAGGATCTCCCATTTCTCATTATTTAGGGTTTCATGTTTACATCATTAGTTCAACCCTAATATATTACTCCACCCCTCTAGGAGCATTCAATACTATCATAAGTAATTACTCATGATCATTATTTTCATCATATATCATTTATGAATATCAATTCAAGGTATGAGTTTATCTCTCAACCTTACCATGGTATGTTTATATCATACCCATTATCTTGGCTTAACCCCTTTCTCAAAGTGTTTAGCCAACATTTATCAAAGTACACTAAATTCATTACATCTTCATTGTAATAATTACATAACACACACTTCTTGTGTTTCTTATCCAAGTATGTTGGATTGAGATGCATCATGGTATGGGTATAACAACCCTAAAATGCTAAATGTGGTATCTATCATGTCTTGATGTATCACTTTTCTCATCACTTTCATCTTATATAGATAATCAACTAACCTTGTATTAAGGTAGTTTCCCTCTTAATACTTTTAACCATTCACCTATCACTTTCATTATATAGTGCATAGGTTACACATTATTATTGTCCAACTATCTTTAATAATATGGACTTACTTAATGGTTAAGCATTATTGATATAGAATAATCCATTATCAACCAGTTTAGGTATTTCAACTCTTAGGATGTTATTCACTCCATCATTTAGTGTTACATACATAATTCCTAATAATTTCATGTTCTCATCTTTGTAAGGTGTATATGGTTGTTATACATGCATGAAGTTGGATATATAATGATCTAGGAATCATCTTGTCCCTTATACCCTTATTCATTAGAGTATCAACATTACCATTCATATGGTTCATCAACTTTACCCTTCATGGATATAACATTCTCATCTTACTTGATTATATTAGCCACACTCTACTTAAGTGTATTGGCTATTATACCATCACTTGGGTTTCACATATCATTACATAGCATCACTCTAGATTTGAGTCTCATATCACATCATTCATCAGGGTTCCACATAACATTATTCTTATTTAAGGTTTCACATGGCATTACCCTAGATTAGGGTTTCACATTCAATATCCCACAATTAGGGTTTACTATTCATCCCAATTAGGATTTTTAATTACATTAACCTGAATTAGGGTTACTTTATTACCATAGATTAGGATTATACCTAGAATTACCCTAATTAGGGTTAAGGTTCATCAATCTTCTTGATTAGGGTTTCATGATTTCTTTATCATGGATCATTCCCTAAATTCATAGTTTATTCATATTGAGGGTATTGAGGCTTATCCATTACATGATTATTCTACATGTATGGATTCCTCTCTCTCTCTCATCCTCTCTAGGATATTGACTATGTCAAACTTGGTTAGATTAGGTCAATCAACCCTTCAATTAAATACATTCAATTAGGAATTGACATAATATATTGAAGTATTGCTTGTTTAAGCTTCAAGAATTAACTCATCTAATATTACTAATCACTTGGTACCCTAAAGGTACAACCCTAGTGATTTCCTTTAAGATAAATCAGTAACAATTATAGGGTCTATTGGTCCTTCATCATATTAAGTTATCAATTGATTTGATCACTTTAAGTTACCAAACGATCTTGACCCTTTGATCTCTAAACGGTTTGAAACCGTTTGGGCAAGTTGCCTTTGAAAAAGAATGGGCTTGGGTCTCCAAAAGGTTTGAGACCGTTTTGACTCAAACGGTCTTAAGACTGTTTGGTCCAAACCCTCCCAAAACCGAATGGACCAAAAAGTCTTTCAACACTTAACCAATTCAAGGTTTCCATCAAACAACCGTCTATCAATTGACTCCTTGATTTATTTATCAATTGAACTATTGAATCATCCTTCAATTGGACCATAAATTAGGGTTTTTAACCCAAATGAACTAGGATTTATAATAAAAAACCCATCAATTAGGGTTTTGAATTCAAGGAACCATCAATAGTTAACATTGTGGAATCAATTCCATTGTAATCAATGAATCATCATCAAATTATGATATGACCTGACCTCAAACGGTCTTGAGGTCGTTTGGGGGACCTATAAACGGTCTTGAGGTCATTTGGATGACCTACAAATGGTCTTGAGACCGTTTGCCCATCTTGTCATTGAAATGTGTGAAAATCAATTAGGGTTTGTATCATTGGATTGATCATCACATTAGCTATTAGTTGCATTTCAACTTAATATCTTTGGATCTTCAAATACTCAACCATACTCAATCCTAGACCTTCAAATGGTCTTGTTTGACCTCCAAATGGTCTTGAGACTGTTTGGGGTTATTTCCAAATGGTCTTGAGACCGTTTGGGTTAATCAACCCAAAGTTCTAAAACAATCAAATGCAAAATCAGCACTTAACCCGATTAGAGTTTACTACTTGATGATTGTCTATGTATTGAATTAATCAATTGGATCCATTAGATCATCATCCAACATGTATTAGGGTTCTGAACACAAACATTCAACCCATCCAAACGGTCAACTCCTCTAAACGGTTTGGAAACTATTTGGTCTCCAAACGGTTTGATGAAACCCTTTCGACCAAATTGTTGAAACCATTTGCAAGTGATATTTGGGGAGGTGTGTGCTTATGATGATATCATCATCATCAAGCTCTAAACCCACGAAAATTTATGTGATTTCCATGGTAATTGTATCAATCAACCAAACCAAATTTCGAGATTGAAGAAAGGATCATCAATTGATAAGGAATTTAATGCAATAACAATAATAAGGGTTCCAGTTATAAAACCCACCGCCAATTGAGCTTCAAAGCTTCAATATCACATCAAAAATGGTGGATGAAGCTTTTGCAACTCCCCCTAGGCTCTTCCTCAAGCTTTTGGGTGAAAAGATTGGCTAGAGTTGAAGATGGAGTGAAGAAAAGAAGAAATCAAAGATTTATTTTTGATTTCCACCATGAAATCATGGTTGAAAGTGATCAAGAAGCTTACCAACAGGTTGGGGGTCGTCCTCTTGGTCCTCCAAAGCTCTCTTGGTCGTTTTCCAAGCAAGGAGAAGAAAGAGATTCGGAAACGCCTATCATTTGACTTGTAAAGGGTGTTTTTATAAGAAAATCAATGAGAGAGAAAATGCTTTATAAAAATCATTTAATTCCAAAATTAGTGCCACCTCTTCCCCCTCAATTCCTTGGATACGAGGCTATCCCATTTTCCTCTTATTCCTCTCAATTATCCTCAATTTTAAAGAAAAGCAAATTAAGCATCTTAGATCATATTATACTAATATCCATATGTGAGTGGATACTTCTTTTTCTTATAATAATGTGAGTGAGTTATCCACTTCCTTTGGATATTTTCGTGCCTTTGATAGGCAAAAGCTCGTCCAACATATTTGAAAATTCATCCCTGAACTTTTGGTTGAAGGGCTCTTTAATTAATATATTTATTTTTGCATTAAATTGAATTAGGGTTTCAATTATGCATAAATCTTGATTATTTTAATATCAAGATTCTCTCTCCTCCAAATTAATTCAAATGAGGCGCCCCTCTCATTTTATTTGCTCTACATGATGCCAATAAACATAAGGGACCTTATTGAAGTGGTAATTTGCATATTGGACCCTAGGTTTTGGGTAAATTACACTTTACTCCAAAACTAGGTTTTAATGCACAAACATTGCTTTATCAGCTCTTTCTTGGTACTCAGGCTACCACAAGCCATTCCTCTGCATCATCTTCATTCTCATGATGCCAAAATACTTGAGGAACATTTATCAAGTAACATTTGCAAGTTAACCCCTCATATTGGGTAAATTGCACTTTAGTCCAAACTAAGAAAACATTGCATTAACATTATTCAAACAGGACCAAAATTGTAACATAAGCTCCTCTTGAGCCTTAATTACTTTTCACAAGATAAATTTAAGGATCTAATTAACTTTCTTAAGCAAAACTTCTAGGTTTAAGGCATAACCCAGGTCAGGGATGTTACACTAACCATGGAAGTTAAAGGAAGAACAATGTAAGGAAGATAGGAGGCCATAAAATAGATGACAAATAATCCAAAAAAGGATCTTATCTAGTGATGATGAAATGTCCTTCCCTCTTAGTGTCGTGCTCCCAATAAGTAAACCAAGAACAAGATGGGAAAGAACTATTTTTTTTACAGAAACGAGAGTACACAATCTAAAAATGCAAATAATAATTTCTAAAATGTAAAGTGTGAGTATAAAAAGTTGGATCCCTTTTCTTGAGGAGTCCCCCCTCCTTTTATAGGGAAGGAGGGGGAGAAGAAAATAAAGGCAGTGGCTGCTGAAAATTGTCTGACAACGCGTCGCAAACCGACCGTTCGTGCATGAAGGGGTGTAGAAGTGAATCCAAAACCCTAATAGGGGTGGTTGTTCCAACTTGATCAAATCTTCATTATGAAGCAATCTTTTACTGATCGTTGAGAAAATGAAATTCTTGGTTGGCGTTTGAGCTTGCACGGGCCAAGGGAGAAAACCTATGGCAAGGTGGCGGTGTTATACTGAGATGACTTGGTTGTGAAGAAAACTAAGACTGTCATTTAGCAACTTGAAAGCTCGGTTGGTGTGACAAATCAAGCGGTTGGAAGGTGGGGAACATATGTATGGGCTGCTAAATAGCCAAGGTGAAAGGCATAGCTGAGGGCCGAAACAACCATATGAGCTCTTGAGAAGTGACATACTTCATAAATGAAATAGTCATTTCAGTGTATGAACTAGTTGTCTCATGTACTAAGATGGTCAGAATTATTCTTTGAAGAAAAATCTGCAAAATATACACAAGAAGATTAGAATCTGCATTAGTGGTCAGAAGTAAATATTTGCAAATATTTCTAAAAATCACCAAAAAGGGAATAAATTCTAAGAAAAGTTCATGAAAAGTGTAATTTAAAGTGGAAGAATATACATTCATCAAAATACCCAATCTTTAGCTTTTCCTTGTCCTCAAGAGAACAAAATCACAAATAATTCCAATTTGTACTAGCAACATGTCTATCCTCACCCTCACATAATCACTTTGTTCCTTACCTCCTATTGTTGTCCAAGCAACCTTATCTCCTAGAACCATGTAACACAAAATTTCATATTCCCTATGAAAACATGTTTATAGCTTGTTTCTAAATCAAGACATTATAGAAAACATGCTCCATCTCACTTCTACTTTGACACTCCCCTATTTTGTTTTTGTGACATTCCACACATGAATAGGATGAATGAGGTATGGAAGAAGATGATCCTCCTCTATTCGACTAGGGATTTTTTTATTCATGGGCATGTGATTACATTGACCACATTTTTTGTGTACCCTTTGGCATCTTTTGATGGTACAGGCCCTGTTTTGGGGCCTGTACTGGCTGGGGCAACAAGATATTGGGGCAACAAGAACACTTTTGATGGTACAGGGCAAAGAAGATTTTTATGCATTCATGGGGCAACAAGAATACTAAATTTATTCATACTGGCTGACTAGATAAAGGACATTTTTTAAAACTAAGGAAAATAGATGCAAAGTAATTTCAAAAATCAACTACATGCAGAATTAAAAGGAGAGAAGATAATGTTTAAAATGAAGATAAGGGGTTGGAATAAGAACATACCACCCACCTCCTCCTCATACTTAGAATTTTGCTATTCGTAAGAAAATGTCAAGCCCAATATGGAGGGAAGAAGATCACTATGGTGGATATTGAGGTGGTGGGTGAGAATAAAAAGAGGTGGGGTTGTAGTAGTTCCCCTGTATCGGGAGTTGGGGTAAGGGTAGGCCTAATGGGCCCCATAATCCTCATAGGGAGGTCGACTGGGAGCATAATGGCCACAATCCATTTTTCAGGACTCTTGAGAACATTGCATGAGATAGAGGTGGTTAAACTGATGGCCTTGAGGTTACTTCTTCTGTTGGATCTAGTCTAGCTTGTCCCAGATCACATAAAATCCATAGGCTCATCTGGTCCACCTTCATTGCTAGTGTGCCTCTACGTGTGATGTTGAGAAGGTGGAGGCAGAGGGCCAATTGCATCATCATTTGCCTCAATGGAGACACTCCTCCCGTGAGAGATAGGCACTAGGAAGTCATTTGGGTTGGGGTGCTCCAGATAGAACCGCACAATATGTGCATACAGGGTAGAAAGATCAAACACTATATTTTTTGTTGCAAACTTGGCATGTCAGGGGAGCTCGAGGATGACTGGAGTATCTTTGAATGTTAGTTGTAGATGGTGGTTGCTCCATAGCAAATGAACATGCATCCCTATAAGTAGATGACGTTGATTAGGTGATTCTTGAGCTCTAATTCTGGGAAGGAAATGTGCATGTATCCAAAGAAGATGGTTGCCAGGTAACTATGTGGTTGATGCAGTAGGAAGAAGAACTAGTGTGGCTGGCATGTTCGTTAAGATGGTCAAGCATATCATTTCCCCAGTTGAAAGGTTTGCCATTAAGAAGGCACCACTAGAGATCGAGATCTGTAATGACACCTTGAATACCTTCCTTGGTGAAGATGGTGCAAGACAAGATGCTATGAATATATTGAACAACAGGGTTACTGATGTTGGAGGCCTTGGGCGGATCAAGTGATGTCCACCCATAATTTATCCATTTTGTAGTTGTCATGTTAGGCATCATGGATGCGCTCCATATTGTAATAAATTCGGTATTCATCTCTTCCATCCAGGAGAATGGAGGTGATCTGTTTGGTAAAGATATCCAACTCTTTCCTGAAAATGCAGATCTTGTAGCTAGAATACCCTTGTAAGCATAGCAAGCAGTGTAAGGTGGTCATGAACACTAGAGTGAGATCATTGAACACTGGGACAATGTGGTAGGGGAAGATAAGAATGTGGTTTTTTCATATAATGTCATCTATGGCGTCCCTAATGTTGAGGGCATTGAGTGTGGTGTCACATGCCCATATAGGGAGTTCGAAACCAAGTATGGTCATGTAGTTGAAACTTTTGTAATGGCTGGCATCGAAAAACTGGGCATAACTACCCGGGCCTGGAGCTATGTGAAGCAAGAAAGGCATGACAGAGTTTGGTTCATGCCAAGATAAATGAGTCATCATAGCCTCATACAGATAAAGTCCTCTACTTCCTTGAGGTCATGGAGAATCTCCTCAGCTATTTTAGGTGAGGAGTTGCATGTGGGTTCCTAAATATGTATGGTGTGGGCTAGAGTAGGTTATCTAGGGTGCTCATGGAAGACAATGTCCTTGCAAGGTTGCTTGCCCTTGTGAAAATAGCCAAAAAGGCCACATTGGGATCCTCCCGTAGACATGACGATTGGCCTGGCGATGGTGTCAACTGCCTATTTGGTGAAGTGAGCTAAGATATTGGCTATGTGAAAGCTCAGTTCGGCAGTTGACACGCTCGGTTGAGCTTATGGAGGTTGTTGATAGGATCACCCAAACAACTCATATGGATGAGAGAGATGACAAGTTCACTTCTACATCGGCTAGAGAGAAGGATAGGATGATTGGGGGGAAGGTGCTGGCCAGGTCTATCATGGAGGAATGCAACAATGGGATGACATACTTGATGACCAGACACCTAAATGGCCTTGGTGAAGAGAAAACCTAGGTGGTAGAACGGCCATGTGTGCAGGGAAACGTAGCGGCTGGAGATCGGGGTGATGAAATTGAAGGTGGGGAGAAGGAGAATAGCAGTGTGTGATGTGTCATTCTTCAAAATGGTTGTCTCAGAGGAAAGACGGATGATTAGTGGTGAAGTTGCTGGATGGTGGGGGAAGTGGCTGGCTGGAGTGGAGGAGCAGGTAGACGGAGACAAACTCACTACTCAGGGAGACGAAGAGAGGCTAGGTCTCAGGGGAGGGGTGCTTGTGGATGTGAGTAACACCTTGAATCAATGAATTTTTATAGGGCATCTATCCTAGATGAGACAACCAATTTGGACTCTCAACTGAGGGGTGGCTAATCTTGGGGAGCGTTATGGATGGTTCGAATCATATGGTGGCCACATGTGTTGAAGCACATGTCCTAGAATGAGTTGATTGTTTCATTGAGAAAAACGATCGATTGAGTTGTCACCAGAGGCATTACATCGTTTGAAATTCAAATCAGTTGCCAAATTTGAATGGTTGTCTTAATCGACAAAATGATTGTCTGATTACATGAACAGAACAGTTCTCTTGTTTTTCAGAACACCCAACGCAGTTAGAGTGAGATGCTAGGTCGGGTAGCCAACTACCCATCACAATTTTTTGTAAAAGACTTAGTTTTCCTATTTGAAACCACAACTTTACCACTAGTATGAGGGTGATAAGGAGAGGTGACCTTGTGGTGGACTTCATATCTTTTTCAATAATGATTCAAAGCTTTTCTCTAAAAAACATGTACCTCCATTAGAAATCATGGTGTGAGGCACCCCAAATCTAGGGAAAATGATAATTCTGAAAAGCTTCTTAACTGATTTGTAGCCACATTTCTTAGTGGGAATGGATTTAACCCATTTAGAAACAAAGTCTACAACCACCGGGATGTATAAGTACCTGCAAGAAGAAGGGAAGGGTCCCATATAGTCCACACCCCAAACATCAAATATCTTGATGTCTTACCAAGAAGTCATGGGAATTTGGTCTCTTTTGGAAATAGTCCTAGTTCTATGGCATTGATCACAAGCTAGAATGAATTCATAAGAATCATTGAATAAAGTGACCCAGAAGAAACCAAACTGAAGCACTTTTCTAGCAGTTTTCTAAAAACTCATGTGCCCTCCAGTGGGGCCAGAATGGCATTGCTCAAGTATATCATGAGCTTCTTCCTTAGTAACACACATGTGTTAAAGCCATTTGTACATGGTCTAAAAAGGTAGGGGTCATCCCACAAATTTCTCCTCAGTATGTCCTTTGTAATAAAGATGTAGGACACCTACAACAAGATAATTAACATAATCCACAAACCATGGATATTAGGATTCAGCCTTAAACAATTTATCATCTACTAAAAAATCATTTATGGGGATGTCATCATCATCATCACAAGAGATGAGATGACTAAGATGGTCGAATACAACATTTTCACAACCTTTCATATTAAGGATTTCTAAATCAAATTCTTGCTGTAAAAGGATCAAACAAATGAGAAGGGGTTTAGCATCCTTTTTTATCATCAAGTATCTAATGGTTGCATGGTCCGTGTACCGAACTAAGTACGAGTGAAATTTATCAAAGGCATAGACAATGGATAACAATTCCTTTTCAGTGGTAGTATAGTTTCATTGGGCATCATCCAACATTTTGGATGCATAGTAAATCACATGGTGATTCTTGTCAACACCCTATCCAAGAATGGCACCAACAACAAAATAAATAGCGTCACACGTGATATTGAAAGGCAAAGACCAATCAGGTGCAGTGGATGATGGGGGTAGAGGTAAGAGCATCATTAAGATAAAGGAAATTGGTCATGCATGCTTGGTCAAAGATGAAAGGGACTCCTTTTTAAGGAGGTTGGTTAAAGGTTTTGTAATTTTTGAAAAACTATGGATGAATCATTGATAGAACCATGCATGCCCAATGATGGCACATATATACTTGACAAAAGTAAGAGGGGGAAATATGGTGACAAGCTCAATCTTGGCTCTATCTACTTCTATACCATGGTTGCTAACTCTATGTCCCAAGATAATCCCTTCTGTCACCATAAAGTGACAGAATCCCAATTTAAACCAAGTGTTCTTCATCACATTTTCCAGAAAAAGAGATAAATGTCTAAGGAAATAATCAAAACATTCTCCATAAATAGAGAAATCATCCATGGATACCTCCATAATAGTTTCATTCAACCCAACAAAAATAATGTACATGCATTGCTGAAGAGTAGTTGGGGCATTGCACAACCCGAAAGGCATTCTCTAGAATGCATAAGTGTCAAATGGGAAGATGAAGGCCGTCTTCTCCTAATCTTTAGGATGAATGGGAATCTAATAAAAACCTCAATACCCATAAATATATTAGAAATATTTTTATGGGAATGGTGTTGTAGTACTTGATCCAGAAAGGGAAGAGGCAAGTGATATTTCCTAGTTGCTTTATTTATCTTTCTATAATCAATGCACATCCTCTATCTTGTAATAGTTAGAATGGAGATGAGCTCATCCTTGTCATTCTATACAATAGGTGTTCCCCCTTTATTGGGGACCACTAAGATAGGACTAACCTAGGGGGAGTCAGATTTGGGTATATGATTCTTGCAGTCAAAAGTTTAGTAACTTCTAGCAGGACAACCTCTTTCATGTTGGGAATTAATTTTCATTGAGGGTCCCCGAATCATTTGTACTCTTCTATCAGCGGCATTTTATTCATGCAAATAGCTTGATTAATCCATATCAACTCAGTCATTTTATACCCTAGGGGAGTTCTCCTTTTTCTAAGCTCATCCATGAACTTGCTCTCCTATTTTTAAGTAAGATTAGAATTAATGATAATAGGACATATTTGTTGCTCATCAAGGAAAACATATTTAAGTCCTTCTGGGAAAGGTTTCATTTCAGGAGCCTTAGGGGGTTTAGGTTTTTATTCTAAAAGATAGATCATTTTAAGGTCTTCAAATTCCCCATCAGGGGTCTCTTTGAAGGTGTCCAAATGAGCTCTGAATTTTTCCAAATACTCATCTTCAAAGCCACATTCAACAGGGGCCATGAGGGCATTGTGGAGAGGATCCTCAAGTAGCTGACATTCTTGTCCCTAAACTTCATGAAACAAGAATCTAGCCTAGTTAGCCTTAGGCGGGCCTGGTATGGTGGACGAGGCTTGTAGACTGGGATCTTTGGTTCATCATCTTCTAGTTGTGGAGCTTCAAGGATGGTAATGGAGGGTTCTGGTAAAGGTTGGTTTTCAACTGCCACAATGTCATCATTTTCAAAATCCAAGGGTAGGATGGAGGGTTTTTGGAGGAGGGGGGAATCATGTGTCTTTATCGAACGGGTGGAGAGAACTTTAAGTTTCTTAGGATTTTTAGGATTGTTTCCTGGTTTCCCAAAAAAAGCGTCCACTGGGGTTTTTTTTATTGGAAATAACTTGGGCCTATTAAGCATCAATTGGATTTTGGTGGGGCTGCTGGGAAAGGATGTATTGTTCTAGGGTATCTATCCTATCACTATCAAAAAAAGGAGTGGGAGTATTCTATTGCATTTGTGTTGGTGGTTGGTTCAGATTTTGTTATTGTTTCCCTTGGTATGGCCCACAATTTTGATCCCTTGCATTTTTTATCTCTGGTAATTTTTCATGTTGTTTTCTTGGTTCCTAAGATTCCTAAAAGTGTTGTTGTATGAAAAAACTTGGTGACAAATTATTTTCTATTTTTTCTTGGGGATGAGGAGGTCTTAGATTGGAAGTATTTTCAGCACCCATTGGATTCCCATATTGAAACCCTAGGTGGTTCTTGGGTTGATTCAGGTTATAATATACTTGAACAAGAATACTATGAACGAAGTTGAGATCCTCTAGTTGCTTACGAATCTTGGGTTGCATAGGGATCTTTTAAAAGACTTGTCACTTCTGGGTAGAGTGATCATACCCTTGGAAAATGCCACAAAGGGAGTCTATGCCCTTTATCTGTTGAATTTGTTCTCTCATGGCATTAAAAGAGGACTCCAAGTGGTCATGTTTCAAAAAAAGAAGCTTAAGGTTGTAAGCAATATCTCTAATAGTGGAATCTTCTTTAGCCTTTTCTACCTTGTAGACCCCACTGGTCCCTCATCTTTCTTGGGTTTCATATATGTGCTTAACAACCTCTCAAGCACTATGAAGACCTTAGAACATGAAATTTCTTCTATATGAGGAATAAAGAAATGCTTTGGCGTTATATTCAACACCATGGTAAAATATTTTGATGAATTCGGATTGGGAAATATCATGGTTTGGACATCTATAAAGGACGTCTTTGAACCTCTCCCAGGGTTCTCCTATAGATTTGGTTGGGGCCATCTTGAATAAGGTGATTTGTCCCCTCAGTCCAAAAGTGACAGTAGGGGGATAATATTTCTCCAAAATTTTTGGTTTAAAGTGTGTCCCAAGTAGTGACATAGTCTTCTTCCATGACATTATACCAATTACTATCCTGGCCAGAAAGAGAACATTTGAAAAGTCTAAGTCATATGGTGTCTTCATAAAGGCCTAGGATCATAGTTAAGGAACGTAGATCCAAAATTTGCTAGAGATTGTCTTGCAAACTGTCATCTTCATTGCCAGAAAAAGGGTTGACCTACAACAATGTGATCACCTCATCATGGTCCATTCTAATATGATTCATGTGATTAAGATGGTGGAAAGTTCTTTCTATTTCTAGGTCAAAAATGGGTGGTGCAGAATCAACATTCGTTGAGCGTCACATGCACAGTTATAATTGACAGATAATAGTGAGTGGAGCAAAAATAGACTATTGAAATGGAACTCAGCAAAATGAGGAGTACCACTTATAGAATGGTACTCATAAGACAGTAAAAGGGAAAAACATTCAAAAAAAAATTAGGGTTCAAAAAAACAATCCATTGTCCTCGACCACAATGCCTAAATTGATGTGTGTCGTTTGTGGCAACAAGAATTCACTAATTGTTTAATCCTAGAGTTTAACCTTTTTAATGGGAGAACAAACAATTAAGGTATTTCACATGTATAAAAAGGGTCGAACCTTAAGGACAACATTTTCAAGACCAATTTTAGACCCAAAACACTTGGAACAAAAGA
Source organism: Alisma plantago-aquatica (assembly GCA_963693085.1). Classification (NCBI taxonomy): domain Eukaryota; kingdom Viridiplantae; phylum Streptophyta; class Magnoliopsida; order Alismatales; family Alismataceae; genus Alisma; species Alisma plantago-aquatica. The sequence continues at coordinate 1,246,269,384 of OY856409.1, forward strand.
TATAAAAAGTAAACATCCACAGGATGATGATTTGATTATGATAGAACAAGGAATTAAAGTTTGCAACCAAATACAAGTTACACTATAAACAATTACAAAAGTAGTTATGCTAAAATGAGTGAAGGAGTTATACTAAGAACAATATGAAAAGAAATACCTAAGGTTGAATTAAATTTGCAAGTATGTAAAAGAAAAGATTGGAATCAAGAACAAGATTGAATCAATGGAAGAACATATCAAGGTTATGGGTTTTACCACTATAGCCGATGTAAGACTAGGTAGATAAATCTATGAGATAAACTAGTTAGAAGAGGGTATGAGAGACATTAACAACTACATCTATAAAAGACAAAACACCCTACAAGCCCATTGGTCTTGGTGTTTGTATATCCTAGCCTGTCATCCAAAATAAAGATCCTTTTGAGATGTCATCTGGATCATTATGCACTTGTATGGATGTTCTAAGTCTTGGGTTATATGAACAAGTTCCCCAAGTAGTGCATCAAAACCAAAAGATCAAGTTGTTCTTCTTGGTGATAAACCAAACAAAAGACATCTAGCAAGAGTTTAGCCTATAAAGTTAAATCTAGTTACTATAACTATGGGGTTACTCCCCACACCCCAATATAAGAAATTACTCACTATCCACGGAAGTTAAAGGAAGAGCAATGGAAGGATGAGAGGAGGCCATAGACTAGAGGAAAAAGAATCCAAAAATGATCTTAGCTAGTTTCAATGGAACGAGCTTCCCTCTTAGTTTCGTGCTCCCAATGAGAAAGCTAAGAGAAAGATGGAAAAGAACTAATTTTATTGCATAAATGAGAGTACACAATGCCAAAATGTAGAAATGTAAAGTGAAGTACGAAAATTTGGATCCCTTTTCTTGAGGAGTCCCCCCTCCTTTTATAGGGAAGGGGGTGAAGAAAACCTAGAAAGGTGGAGAGTAAAAAAAGATAGTGATTGCTAAAATGTTCTGACTGGCGCACCATGAACTGACTAGTTCACGTCCTGAATGGATCTGTGCATAGAAGAGAATCCAAAACCCTAACTGGGGTGGTGATGCCAACTTGATCAAATCTTCATTACGAAGCAATCTAGAACTGGTCGTCTGGCAAATGAAACACTTAGTTGGCATTTGAGCACGCACGGGCCAAGGGAGAAACCCAAAGGCAAGGTGACGATGTGCTATTGAGATGAATTGGTTTTGAAGGAAACTAAGATAGTCATTTAGGGACTTGAGACACTCAATTGGTGCACCAAACCAAGCAGTTGGAAATTTGGAAACATCTATCTAGGCTGCAAATTAGAAAAGGTGAAAGGATGAGCCAAGGGCCAAAATGACAGTATGGGCTCTTGAGAAGTGACACAATTCATAGATGAAATGGTCATTTTAGTGTATGAATCGGATGGCTCATGTAAAAAGATCGTCAAAATTGTGCTTTGAAGGATATTTTTGCAAAACATTGATGAAAAAGATTAGAATCTGCAATACTGGTAAAAAAGTGACTATTTGCAATTATTTCTAGAAAATTAGCAAAAATGGAAGAAATTCTATGAAAAGTGTAATTGATAGCAGATTAATATGCATTCCTCAACCTCCGTTGAGGAAGGTCCCAAACTACGACCATCCCCTTTGACGTCACAAACACTAAAGATGACCCAAAAGGGGAACCTTTGTCAAAGTATGAGTCCAAGCCCAGGATATCCATGACCATGTTGCTGGATCTGGACCTGCGGTCAGGTAAGTGGTAGTTCAGACTCATGATGTGCTCTAGTTGGAGCAACAGAAGAATCTCACTAAGGCCATTAGTGCCCTGAAACTCAAGGATGTTGCTAGAGATGAGAATGGTGAACCCCTACATGTTCACCTTCGTCTTGGAGACACCATTCTTGACTTCATCAAGCTAAACATGGAGAAGTTCTTGAAAAAGATAAAACAAAAATCATCAGCATGGCAGATGCCTGGCTCCTAGTTGTGGAGAATGGCTTCCACATTTTGAGGTGCAACCCAACAAGAAGATTCTCTTTGTTGCTCACCTTCTTGAATGATAGCAAAGATTTAGTGGGAAAACTATATTGCAAGCCTAGACCCTACTCAGGAGTCGATGGTCTGGGTAGTCTTCCACTCCATCTTCACCACAAGGTTCATTCCTAGCTTTACCAAGAAGGAGAAGGAGAAGGAGAAGCAATTATGCTCCTCTACCAGGAAATCATGTTAGTGGAGGATTAAGCTATTAAATTCCACCCCTTAGAGAATTTTCGCTATATCTTACTAAGAAATGACTACTGAGCACTTGGTTGAGTGTCTGCATCCCCAGATGAAACCCCATGTGATAGCTAGTAAACCCCCAAATTTCAACTGTGCCCTCAACTTTGCCTTAGACATGGAGGAGTTCGTCATGTCTGCTCAAAACCTGCCCTAGGGGTATCCAGGTTTCAATGAAGGCATTTCTACCCCAAGAAATGGTAACATAATGGCACATGTTCGAATCAATGGCAGGAGTATAAATGGAGGAAAGGAAAATATCTTTCAGGAGAATATCCACCATGAGTGTCACACCTACAAGAAAAGGCACCATGGTAAATGTTGCTATGAGAAGCGAGTGTGTTTTACTGTCATCAAGAGAGACACTTTGTTTCCAATAGTCCTCTATGTGAGCCTTGAGGTTCGGGCCTAATGGGGTATCACCCAGTAGATGCAATACCACAGGGAGAAGTCCCAGCTACAGGCGAGCGATGAATGGCCAGAGTCTTCATAATTGATGATGAGGAATCTCAAGCCACTACCAACTGACTCACTGAAGGTAACCATCCCTAGAACCCTATTTTCTATCATTTACCATGGAATTCTATATAGTTTTGAATGCCATGCATAAAATATAGGATTGCTTTATATGTCTCTACATACCGTTTAGGATTTATTTGATTTAGGTTCTACTAACACTTTCATCTCACAAAATCCCACAACTATGTTTTGTTTGGACTTCAAGAACATAGAATATGTTATGGAGGTCACTACCCCTAGTGGTCCTATCTTCTCATCCTTCCTTAAACATTGATCATCCCAATTAAGTATATAAACAATGAACTCCCTACTGACTTTATTCTTCTAGATATGAATGTGTAACGACCCCACCTCCCAGTAACCCCCAATTAAGGGAGACCAAAAGGTCGGTTCCGTTATCCCAATTAACCGGATCAAAGGTTCGACAAATAATCAATAACAATTAACAAATTTTACTAACTAAACTGAAAACTGGTACAAAATAAAACTTTGCATACTTTTTTCAAATCTGGGATATCTACATCTATCCGCATCAGGAGTCTACTCTAACTAATCCTCCTTTGTACTTAACTCTTAATTAATTTCACATATGCCACTTTACTATTTGTCCTTTTCAAGCTTGTACCTAAAACGCTGACAAACAAAATGTCGGTCAGCATATCGGAATATGTCAGTATGTGGGGACATCCAAAATTTCACAGATATGGCTAACAATTTAATAATCACAATCAAATTATTTAACAAGACAATTTACATTTTCAATGTGTCATTCTCCACCACTTTTTCCCTAACCCTGGCTTACCCCTCTAGGGTTTCTCTTTTGCCATTGACTTAAGGCCACCTTCTCAATCCCAAGCTTGGTGCCTGGGAGTCACCTCTCATGGTGCTCCATAGTCATCCATCATAGACCATCTTCTCATTCCCGAGCTTGGTGTCTGGGGTCACCTCTCATGGTATGCATGGGTCTACCCTATTGGGCATGACCTTTATGGCATCTTCCATCAGGGTGGCATGTAGGTGCGAGAATGCACACTTCTTTATAATTGTGATAACCGTAGTGACTTTATAATTTTGCAAGTATGAACATCCAAATGTTTAGATTGCATTCAATACGAGGAAACATTCAGAAAACCCTCAGGAAACTAATGTGATTAACCATAATTAACCACATACCTGTCAGGCAGACTCGGGTGCAGAAATAAACCAAACAAGCAAGTAATCCAGAATCAAGCAAGCACACAATTCAGTCCTGAAATTACATTCAATTCATTTTTATCAAAATATATCCAAACCATCTTGCTACTTATGGTTTCTATTCCTTTTTAGGGTTTCTTCCTCTTTTTAGGATTTACTTTGCTATTAGGGTTTTTCTTCCCTTTACTCTTTTTAAACCCTAATTTTCTCATCTATCCTTCACTAAAGTTATTAAGGTTATCTTTTACAAACACATAACCTTAATTCATAGATTAATGCACAATAAACATCAATTAAGTCCATTAAGCCTCTTTTACAGTAAATCTATCATTTTTATCCTTTTTAATCTATGACAAAGTCATTATGCTCGTTTATCATCAATTCGTAGTTCATTATGCTCTAATTCACATATGAACATTATTTATCATTAACTCTACCTTTTATCCACTAAAAAACCCTAATTTTCACATTAAGGGTATTTAACCACAGTTAGGAACTTTAATGCTCAAAATATCTTAGAATCATTTATTCACGATTTTGAATAATTAAAGCCATTAAAAGTCAGATTTACCAATATTAGGGTTTTAAGGTTCATTAAAGCATATGGAACCCTAAATTGTACAAAATTCATCTTTTTCGACCTTAATGTATCTCTTTATGATTAACAGGTTAATATCAACTTTAATCATCAATTAAACCCTACTAATCACATTAATCATATCAAAATAGGGTTTCTTAATCATCATTACATTAAAGTTAATAACTTCCATTACTTTTCTATTTGCAATTATAATTAGGCTTCAAATATATTTTTATTGCATTCGTTGAGTTCTCCTGATCAAATTTCATGTATAGTGTGCATCTATCCGAGCTACGGTTAATGAGATATGAATTTCACAAAAATACTTACTTTGGGCCAATTGGAGGGCGCCACGTCACTTCGTCCCATGCAATGTTGATTGGATATGTTTGAAACATTTTGAAAAGTCTGAAATGCCCTTTGTGAAGTGATTGGCTTCCTTAGTACATGCAGGGCAGAACCGTCCAGTGCGCCTCTCCCTTCTTCAACCTTCAGCAGCCTGATAATTGTCACCCTAGCCACTGAGTGCAGGGCTATGCGAGTGCGCCACCTCCTTCCTACGGCCCATAAACCGCCGATGGTTGTCCAAGCCTCCCTGCCCTTAGTCACACCTAGGGCACCATCCAGGTCGTGGTTTAGCTGGCTAGTGCATGAGCACTAGACCTTCCAAGCATGGCTGCCGTTGCAGCCATGTAGTTGTAGCTGCGCGAAGCTGGGGTCGATGGGGCGGTATCCAAGCAGTCTTGGGTGGTCGTGGAGGTTTCCCGCCTCAAGCAAGACCACAAAACACACATGCGTTGCTCCAGGGTAAGATCCCTACTCTCGTATAGGTTTTCCATGGAAAGGACAAGGAGGAGAGTGTGGGATCTCTCTTTCTCTCTCTTAGACTCGAACTAGGGCTTTACCCCTTTATATAGGGTGAGTATCCACACCCTAAGATGACCATCAATGGGTCAACAAGTTTTATTCCCAATAGGAATCAAATTCCTTGATGGAGAAGAAATTCTTCTCTCTCATCCTTACCTTTTTGATATTCTCTATTATTTGGATATTTAGGAATTTGAAAATCCTTTCTATTATTCTCTTTATTCTTGGCTTTTAATTCATTGGCCTCGAAATTATATTTTCCATAAGTAGGAAATACTTCCTTTTTAGCAATGCCACCAAAATTCATTAATAATGTATCACATTATCCTCTTATTTTGCATTTTTTGGTATTTTCTCTTTCTTTCTTCTCCATTGGGGCTCCTTGGACCCCAAGAAACTCCAAGATTTTGAAATTCCTTCATAAGGATACTTATTATCCTTCTAAATGCATCAAAAATCATTATTTCACATTCTCTTGTTTATTTCTTATTAAAATATCTCTTTTTTAGGATTTCTCTTTATTTCTCTTTTATTTTCCTCATTGGTATTCCTTTTAATGTTAGGAATCCTTGGGATATGAAAATCCACCAAGGATAACTCAAATATATCGTTTTCCACATGTTTTCCACATTTTATCATTATTTTCAATTTCTTTCTTAACAAGGAAATACTTAATTGATCTTTTCTTTTCTTATTGCATTATCTTTGCAACTTTGGACTCCTTAGGACCCAAGGAACCCATGTGGCACGAAATTCACCTTTGGATTCAGTTCTTTTGCCTTTCACAGGTTTCCTCGCCTTTCTTTTCTCAAAAACTCAATTATTCATTTACTAATTGAATTTCCCTGTTATCGGTCCCAATAGCCAATAAAGCCAACAACACAATCATCAAGGCTATTGTAAACTAAATCCATTTATTCACAAAAAATTGTATCATTATTTTTCCAAATATCTTTAATGTGAGAAATTACATTTCTCACCCAATGAACCCAAAAATTGGGGTTGTAACATTCTTCCCCTCTTATAAGAATTTTGTCCTCAAAATTCCATCAAGCAAGCAAACAAATAGGATAAGCCTTTCTTATGTCCATCAGGGCTCCCAGGTGGCTTCACCCTTTCCATGGTGCTTCCCAAGAACCTTCATCTTCTCATATTCTTCCATCTGAGTTCTCTCTCACCTTGGTATATCGTACGCTCATAGGTGACTCAGGACTTTTCAGCCTCTCAAAAGCTGAATAGGTGCAGGACTCAGCACATGGCTTGGGTACCTCACATAGTGCTCTAGATCAGACTCATGGAACACATTATTCATCATGTTATCCTGAGGGGTAAGGTTAAACCTAACCATCTCCACCAATCCATCTCTAATGGACCCATATATTGGGGACTCAGCTTTCTTAGTTGTAGTTTAGAGGGGTCGGATTTTCACATCACATACTTTCCTACAGTGAACTGCATGTCAATCTGCTTTGCATCAGCTCACGACTCATGTCATCTCTGGGCTCTCTCTCAGCCATTGCACGATAAAAGTGACTTCATCTGCACACATTGTGGTTCTTTTCTGACCTTCACGAGACCTCCTTCACCAACATCATCTTAATGATGTGGTAATCGACACAACCTCCCAATAGAACTTCTTGCATCCTGATAAAGGCTATGGTGGTTAACATCACATCTTAAGAATTATCTCCATGTATCACCCTGAATGTGCACACATGCTCTCATCAGACCCTCTAGTCTGGATCATACTAACCATTAGTAAGAGGTGATAAACTGTACTAACATTGAGTTCTTCATGTATCTACTTCCACCTCATGGAAGTGAACCTTTAGGTCATACTCAATAACTTTTGAACTCACATCATGGTGTAGTTGAACCATCTCTCTCGTATGTAGTGCAACTCGATTTGTCCCTTGACATCATTCTTTCTTTCTCTTATTATCTAGGTAAGGCGATCTACCATAACCCATATTGCATCTTGACCTTCCTTGGTCAAGAGAAGGCTTACCACAACATCCATAGTGGTGAACTCCCATTCCCTCTCGGGAACTCTTTATACTTTATATGCATGCACTAGGTTACTAGTGTCCGTCCTTCACCTCCTGACTTGCATGGCCACATGCTACATGCAATTTCATATTAAGCATCCCAAGTACTACGATCACTTACTATCTTTGTAGTATCACAATGTTTGGTGATCTTAAAACCATGATCTCATGTATGTCACGATTCCTCAAGATCGATTCCTCAGAAACCTTAAACCACTCTCATCAGGGTTTTATTACTTTCCTATCCAAAGAAGTGTATCTGAGGTTCTATCACCATCCTTTCACTACATCAAGGACTAAACTGGCTAACCAAACAACCATTAACTTGTTCAACATATCTTGTTACATATGTGTGTTAGCCAAAACACATCTCCTTTCCAAACTTAGGTTTAGTCGAACAACCTCAACTTCTTCTAGCCTCTAGTTAAACTAGGCAGTAATATCTCAACCAGAGCATTCATTACCACTTCTTATCCTTCGGTGTTAGGTAATGTTGAAGACATACACCTCCATGCATTATACTTATCATCTCATCTCAAACTCTAAGTTTGTCTTCATCGAGAAAACTCTGAGTTCATCCTCTTGGTTTTTGAATTCAACCTTGTATGACTCATAGCTCATGACAAAAACATCCTCATAAGATGACTACATTATTCCTTTTATTGTTTGCAAACCATCCATGTATCAGTCACTCCACTAAGGTATGTTATCATCTCTGTCCTCATACCTCGTAGAAATGTTCCAACTCGCATCATCTTTTATCCTTGGTGTATGGCATGCATACTTTCCCATCTCTCCCTCCCATAACAAGAGGAAATAAGCATTTGGCGGCCGTCCAAACACAAAGTTCTTCCTGTTCCAAGAGTAGAGATGATACATCCGACATTGCCAGTACACCTTCAAATCTAAGTTGAAACGCGCAACTTATGTCCCTACTTCACAATAATCTTGATATCAAAGTTACTTCCATGGAAAATTGGTCTTGAACCTACTTGGGTCCACACCTATTCCTTGGTCATCACCTCTAGGTATATAGGGTGCCGACACTTTAGGGGTCATCCCTCTTCCCTTATGCATCCAGAGAGTGCCCTACTCATCTGCCCTTTGGGTCCCATGAGTTCATGAAGGTGATCAATCTCCTAACCCATGGCCCTCAGACAATGATAGTTGTTACCTCTTGACCCAATGGTCATGTGCAACTAGGGAATTAGGCAACTCCTTCTTCCATCGGTCTTATCCCTACCTGACCCTAGGATAGACTTAGGATTCTATTATAGTACATGTCCGACTTAGAACCTTACCCAAGCTTTTATCATCTCTCTCTGCATTCCCTGGGTTGTCTTTCATCCCTTCACAGGGGTCATGGCAACCTGTCCACCTTGGCCAAGCCCCATACCAGTTACCTCCATGGTAACACACCAACATTCGCTAGAGATGGTTATCTATGGGTCTACAAGTGCATTCTCTTACCATGTACTCTTCACTTAGTTTCTCAAGATCCTATGAGACCTCTTTAGGTTTCCTCAAAACCCACAATATTGGTAAACACACAACCAAAGGGTCCCTCTCCCAGGATGGGAGGAAACTATAACTCTTAACAACAAGGTCACAACCGTCCTTTGGGTTTAGATTCACATGAGCATGCCTAACCCAGTAGCTACTAAGGCACAAGCAGACCACCTATTAAACCATGCTAGGTCATACTTGTTCTCTTTCCTCAACATTAGATCAACTTAGTTGTGAGGGGTTCATCAAACATACCCTTAATTTCAGGGGTTTCCTTTACCTCTACACATGAGGAGTACCATGCTCCAAACTATAGAGACTCAAATCTCATCATGAACATCGGATACACTGCTTCCCCTCTTAGGCCTAGGAACCCTTGGTTCTCCTTTGGGTATCCAACTGCATGCTCAATCTCTTCACCACGAATCAAGCATGTCCAAGGTATGTCATGTACTCCCATGATCCTTTTATATGAGAAACACATTAGAGTTGAGTCCTCCTCAAGGACAACCAACTAGGTATAAAGCCTCACAACTGGTTACTTAAACCTCCTTAGGGTCTAAGGCACTCTTTGTCTTATCTCAGTAAGTAATCACTTATACCATAGGTACATAGGTACCAGAAGAATCATCCTCTCTCTAGGGTTTGGTTCCTCTAAAGGCAACCAAAATATCATCAGCCTCCAGGGGTCAAGCATAAGGCAACCACTATCATCCACTTAGGTCGCATTATCTTCAACTCCCCATTGTTCCTCACATTTGGGGGTGTTAGGCTTCCAACCTCCTTGCTGGGGTCCTACTTTCTCTCTCTAGAGCTAACTCCACATCTAGCTATACTACTAGAGGTTCTCTCTCCATGAAGGATCAAGCTCACAGGCATACCTCTACGTGGTTGAAGTATATGCTCAACCTTATGTTTTCTCATGATTATCCATAGCCCCTTATGCTTATCTCATAAGCCATCCATCATGTCCCTCTGGCCTCGATTTTAACTTACTTCTCATACTGCTTATGTACTTTAGGTGCAAGCTATATCCTACTTGCAACATCCCATGAGGTTTCTATAAGTTCTTCTCTAACCTCATTGATAACACCTATTTTTGTGATGTTTTTGCCCTTTATTCTGTTATTGAAACTGTCCTTTTCTGCTATTTTCCTCTCTTTCATTAGCACTTTCGCAATAATTGGCCAAGCAATGCTCTTAATCCAATTTTTCCATCTTTTGCAGAGTTTTCCCTCATTTTGGTACAATAAGGCTGTCCCATCCCGGCCCACAAATAAGTCCAAGTTTGTTTCGGCCTTCCTGACCTGACGCTCGATACAACCTCTGCCCGATAGGGTGGAGCGACACCATGACGCACGACAAAGGGATGTCGCGCAAGAAGAAGCCGACGGATGACACGCCTTCTACCCGACAGGGAGCCAAGCTCGCCATGACAACCCAGGTTGTCGGGCGACACAGCCACCCACCGGCAGGCACGCCGCCCGTCAAGTGACCGATAGTCGATATCCCTGCACCGAGCGATACCCGTATCAGCCGTCCGCCGACCCGCGAATAAGGAAGACACGTGGTGCTTCGAGCACCATAACTTCCCCCAACCGCTGCCTATAAATAGAAGCTACAGGAAGTCGAAAAGATGGGTTCAGACAGTTGGAAACTTTGAGCGATCTTTGAGGGAGAACTGCGAGAATATCGTGCCCCAGTGCTCGTGTCGGGCAACTCTAGGTGAGCTCTTCCTCATCCCGAGAGGGAGGGGATGGTTCACTTAGGACCGTCCCTGGTGACACTGCGGGCCGATATAGGCCAACGTTGATAAGTGACACAAGTGCCCGACACAAGTGCCCGATAGTAGAACGCGTCGCTCCATGCCTGACAAGATATCAAACCTGATACGCTTCACCCATCATGTGTGCCGCCCGAGAGGGTGCGCCGCCCGACATGAGCGTATCGGTCAGGGTCCTTGAGCGATACAGTCGGCCGTCAAACATGCCGCCTGAGAGGGTGCGCCGCCCGACACTACTGTATCGGGCTAGGCTCCTGACCGATATCGGGCTGGAGAGCCGCAGTAGCCTGTCGACCTTCTACATCAAGAAGGCGACATCTATCTTTAATTCTGTTATTTAATTCTTTATTTATGCACTATAATTAAGACCTTTAATGTTTATAGAAATGGAGAAGCTTAATTACTTGTTGCTCTATACTTGGTACATGTGTTGGATGGCTGCTATGTTTGATATCCAAACTCTAGCTTGCATGTTTGGATCGCATTTCTCTTAGCTACCAAACTGTGTTTTCCCATCGCAACAACTTCGAGAGTTGTGTTGTGGCTCTAGTGTTTGGTCCAATTCTGGATTACGAGAGTGCCTGGAATGGAGTTGTTTCAGTAACATTCCACTCTAACTTAAGTCCGGCAACCTCGAGAGGGGTGTTGACGCTTGGTTAGAGGTACCCGCTCTGAGAGGAGGGGTGTAGGATGTTACTTCTGCTGCTTGTTTTACTGTAGTTTTATCCTTCGTACCTCGCTCTAGCTCTAGTTTTATCTTTCTATTTTTGTTGCATGAAACTCCCTAAAAACTGCTAAATGACTAAAAACCTTAAATCTCTCTAGTAGCTCCAGTTGGAGATAGTTTTCTTGTTTTGTTTCTGACATCTTGTTGTTTCCCTTTTGGGAAATTTATTATCTCTTTATACCTGCCGGAGTGTAGCGTGTCGATTCTGGGTTCTCAACACTACCCCCCTTGTCCCTGTGTTCAACCCCGTATATCTACTTCGACCCCGTAAACAAAGTTGTGGGGGCCTAGAAGGATTCGAGTTTATAAATGTAAAAGCTCGACTACCTCAAATCCGCCTCCACTTTTGGACGCGCGATTTAGGCCGGTCAACTTTTTGGCGCCGTTGTCGGGGACAAGGCAAAAATGGTACTGTAGACGAATCTGAATCCACTAACTACACTTCTGTGCCTCAATCTTAGAAATGAGTTTGACAGCACTCTTTTTCTTTTTCTTCTTATTGTTATTCTTTCAAAAGTAAAAATTCAATTTCCTAAACTCGATTTTTCGTGCCATTTCAGGAACCCTGAAGAATAGTAGCATGTTTCCCCAAGTTCCGAAGCCATTCAACGGTCCAATCAAGCACAGTCATCAACATTATGCCTCCCCAAGTCAACCCACAACACTCCAAAGGGGAACGGCAAGGAAGATCTGGGCATGAATCACCTCCACCAGATGGCAACGACTGCTATGACGGCAATAACCAGCTCGAAGATCAGGAATCAGAACACTCTGAGGAAGAACACCTTCGATCTAGGCGTCGCCACCGCCACCAAAACCAGAGAAATCAAGATTAGGGACATAACCGACGAGACGACGACAGTGATGACTCCGATGAGGAAGAAAAGACATTGAGAGAGTTGGCATCAACAAAAGCCAACAACTCCAGATGTCCCATCATCACCCCGCGATTCAACATAGCCAATTTTGAGCTTAAGCCTTCTGTGATCTCTATGATCCAGAACAAAAGCTTCAAGGGAAATTTGAAAAATGACAACCCCTACCATCACCTCGATGCCTTCAAGAACATCTGTGACACAATAAAGATGTGTGGGTCCCCCAGGAGGTTATATATTGCAAAGGCTTCACCTTTTCACTAGAGGACAAAGCACTGTCATGGTACCTCGGGTTACCCCACTGGTCCTTGAACGGGTGGGTAGTGTTAGCTGAAGCCTTCGTAAAAGGGAAGAAGCGGGTGGAAAAAGTAATGAAATGTGTAACATGTGGAGAAGGCGGCCATGGGGTAGATAATTGCATCTACACCCGACCAGAAGCATCAAGCGACACTGAGTCTGAGGTCGAAGAGACTGAAAAAGTCTCTTTCGTAAATTTCAAAAGACTAGACCACCCTGGTTTCAGCTATGGCAACAAGGAGGTAGTTGAGAATTCTCATCAACTGCATAACTCCACTAGGGCACCCCAAGCTTTTGAGAAGAGGGGAGGGCCAAGTCAATACATCAAAAACACCCCCTTCCAGCCAAACAAAGGAGGTTTCCAGGGGCAAGCTAAGTATCAAGGACCAGCCAGAGAGCAAGGACAGGACAAGGCTTCGAACCAAGCAGATGTGGTGGGACAGTTGTTTGATTTTGTGAAAAGGTAGGACACAATTAACAACCAGTTGGCGCAGAGCGTGTTATCAAGTTCAGGTGTTTTGAACTCATTGCAGGTTCAAATGGCGGATATGCAGATGCACCAACGCCAGATGGATCAGCAATTAGCTCAAATGGCCGAATTAATGAAGAATCCCTCAGGCAAAATACTGTCCAACACCGAAACTGCAAAGAAGGCAGGGATGTGATCGAGAGAAGGCAGAGATCAAGTTGCAAGGGATGGATGGATGATGTTAGCGGATAAGGAGTGAAAAGGCTGGAGCCATCAAGCTGGAGACGAAAACCACATCGCTTCTCGGGAGGCAACCCGAGCTCGTTTTTCTTTCCTAGAATAGCATGCAATTTACTTTCCTGCAAAACAAACATTTGGACTGTAATAAGGCCCGAGTCAGTGCATGCGCCACATACGCTGACTCTTGTGTTTTATGGGCCACCGCCCTAGTTTTATTAGCCGAGATGGGTAATACCATCTGAGGTCGGGAGCTTAGTCTTAAGCCAATGATGTTTTACCCGTCAGCCGTAGTTTAAACCGTTTTGTTTTCATGTTGAAGCGGGAGGCAACCCAACCGACACTATGTGAACACCCATATCGGGCGGTGGGACTTTGTGGAGCGCAATGGTGGAGCAGACGGTTGGACTTGCCGACTTACGTGTTGCCTTAACGGCCGACGTGTGCCCCGGTTTTACTGTTGAGTTTGTTATATAAAGAGGTGAGTTTTTACCATGTCGGGCTCCTTGCCTTACTATTTTCCACACTTCCGTATCGTGCTAAAGAACTTGTGCTTCTGCTCCCGTGTCACGCAAGACTGCAATTCTCTCATATCGTGCGGTAGTTCAGATCATAGCAAGGTATCGCCCGGCAGACCGTGTCGCCCAACACGTTTCTTTCTTTAAGCAAGTAGCCTATCGGCCTTACGGTTTCTATGCTGAGCAGTTTTATATCGCCCGATATGGATGTCGCGCAACATACCTATGCCATATACACCGTGTCGGGCGATAACCGTGTCGCCCATTTTTGCATCACCTCGCCTATTTTTGCTATCGGGCGACACACTGCTTTTCTTTCAAGAGGACCGTATCGGGCATCTTATCCTATCGCCCTCGTATCACCTGACACCCGTTTTGAGTGACTGACTTAACACGCGTTCATCGCCTTACCGCCCTGTCATTATTGCGTGCTCGATCTTTTGACGAATTGGGCGATACCCACCTCTTATATCGGGCACAAGGCTTTGCTTCTGAAACTAATGTGTCGCCCGATACGGGTGTGTCGGACAGTTTTTGTATAGAGAAATTTCGGGTCACAAATTTATTCTTTATTTAATCGAAGTATTTTTCTTTCTGTCTTACGGAGATGGCCCGCATCAAGACAACCGTTGTCCCAGTTGACACACAAGGCAGGAGGGTCTACCCAGAGACTGCTGCTGAAGGGCAGTCCGCCAGGCCTAAGCGCCCACACTCAGGACCAGCTGGGACGTCGGCAGTAGGGAAGAGGGCTAGGGTTGGAGAGACGGCGACTCCAATCCCAACACCTACACCTCTAGCAGCAGCGGAACTCCCGGAATTCTTGTCAGGGAGTTTCGAACCAAGAGACGACGAGCACGCTCACCGATATGCTGAGCTGGTGACCAAGCTCTACCGACCGAGTAGGTTCTGCCATAGAGCCTCATTTGCTGAGCTAGGAATCGTGAAGAGGCTGAAGGGCGTACTTGATGAGGCAGGGCTGAAGAAGATCTGTTTCATCCGGTCTTCTTCATACACTAAGATGATGATGGAGTTTATGTCTTCTCTCCACCGGATGAAGAACTCTACGGCGGAGAGAGAAGAATTTGGCGGGCCAGACAGACTACAGGCCCAGCTCTACAATTCAGAGTACACCATCTCCGAGAAGCTCTTGAACAAGATCTTCTCCTCCAACGAGGAGGAAAAGAACCTGATGGACAACGGTGAGAGGATCACTGAGGGAGACGGGTTCAATCCTGTGCAGCTTTGGGGAAAGCTTACCAGAGAATCTCTGTTCAAGCCGGGAAGAAAGGTCGTGGCAGTGCACTCCTGCTTCTGGAGGATAGTGCACAAGATGGTGGCATGCTTGCTGTTCAGCAAGAATGAATCCAACATCATCTACACAGAAGAGCTCCACGTCATGTGGCACATAATGGAGGGCCGAGTGATCAACCTCGGTCAGTTTTTACTGAATAGGCTGCACCCAATGAAGGAAGCCACCAAGGAGTACTGCATGGGCGACATCGTCAATCTCATCACAGTAGGACTCGGGTACCCAAGCGAGCCGCGCAGCCATTCGAGGACGCAAGGCAATGAGGTGTTTGACACCAAGTACTTGATGAGGACCAACAGCGTCAAGAGGGAGGGGAGGAACTTCTTCTACAAGTTTTCAAGGATAGATATACTCCTCCCCCTCCCTCGCTGCTCCGACTATGAAGCAGAGAAACTAATCTTCACCACCGCTGAGATTGAAGCTATAGCAAATAACACAGCTTTCACCACATCGACCAGGGCCCCAGAGAGGCCCGCCCCAGAGCTACCGACGACGAATGTTGATAGTGTTGTCACCGCTCCGACCATACCAGCCACCACCACAACATGGACGGTGGCTACTGAGAAAGCACCGATGATCGCTGAGGTCACCGGGATAGAAACTACAGGATCTGCTGTGAAAGAGACGGCCGCAGTTCCCGGCACTATATCAAGACCTGTAGAGGCAGAAGGGGAATTTCAGTAGGGCAACAACAATGGGATGTTCGACGAGATCATGAGAGAACTCAAAAGAACATCAACACCGCCGCCGAAGTCCCCGCCTGCAGCAGTCAAAGAGATCGCCGACAGTGCAGAGGTGGAACAGAGTCCGCCCTCACCACAGTCATCTCCACCCAGACGAGAAGGCAAGGCGGCGGCTCCTGTAAAAGCACCGACGCCCCACCTGGGGACGTCTGGATCGCGTACAATTTTTATAGATTCTACCTCTCCTGGTAGACCATTGCGTGAACAATATGTCGCGAGGACGGAAGGGAGACCCACCCAAGCTCCTCCGTCGCTCGGAAAGATGCTCGGGCACGAGCTCAATAATTTGCGGGAGGTAACGGATATCAACTCTGACGTTTGTATTTCCCTAACCCACAAATTTGCATCTTTCCAAAACAGGCTGGATAGCCAAGAAAGAGAGATGTTGACTCTAGCGAGCCTGCCCGGCAGACTAGATGCCTTGAATGCAACAATGCAGCAAGTTCTCCAACGACTAGACAGACTCGAGGAGAGAATGGATAGAAGTGATGACCATCCGCGCAGAAGGCAGCTGAGATGGTCGCCGTCACCTCCCAGCTGGGGCTCTCATCCCTCTTCATCAGGTTCCCCCTCGGGAACAGCGTCGTCCTCCTCCTCCAACAGATGATCCTCAACGCCCAAGGAGGGGACGAAACAAGGATCGGTTGAAGGAACTCCCGGCGGACAGGAGAGCTCCTTAGGATTGGGAAATGCAAACATCTTCGTCCCCCTGGATGAAGTCGAGGACGAAAGTGTAGATATCAACATCGGGGGAGACTCTTCCGAAGAATCCGAAGGAGAAAAGGGGGATGTCTACACAGTCAATAAAAGACATCTACCCCGAGGGAGGCGCTCGATGGCGGACAGATTTCGTGAGCCATCTGAGATACCCTCCTTCGAGATGGCCTATTTTGACAGACAAGCCATCGGATGCCTGACGATCAGAGACCAGAAGATGCTGAATAAGGTCTTACGATCGTAGGAAGATGAAGATGAAGTCATCTGGACCGACGGCTACCTTTCGGTGCGGTGGAAGGTTCTTCGCGGCATGTTCCACATGCCGGCCGTGGTCGGTAAAAGACTATTCAGGGTCCTGGAGAATGCGCTAATAGAGAGTATCAGCAGCAGGACAGGTCAGAGAGAAGTATACACAGCCACCCCGACCTTGGCAACAAGGTTGATGAAGGGAGATCAAGACTCCTTTGTGGTGGCCGACATGCTGCAGCACATTGAAGAGCATAGGTCGAACCTAGTTTTAGCCCCATACAAGCACTGGAACGTGTGGTTTCTATGCATAGTAGACCTCAGAAACCGCGACGTCCGGTTCCTGTGTTACAGCAATGCCGAAGTGCCACGCTCCGGGGGTTTTTTTGTCGCCCAGAGGACGTGAAGCTGAGACTCCTACCGATGCGTCTGCAATGAGCCATAAAGCATGGAAGCCAACGTCACCAAGGAACATGGAACTTCTTCACTATCCGAGACCTCCCCGCACAGATAGAAGAGGGGAGTGGAAACAGTGCTATCGCCATCCTGGGTGCAATTGAGGCGCTCAATACATTTGGAAACTTGGGAGTCCTCAAAGGCACATCCTACTATCAACGCCGGAGCATTTACTCCATGATGCTAATTAAGGACAAGCGCTATTTCCGGGACGCAGGGGTACCGGAGCAGCTGTTGAACATTGACCTGGAAGAAAGCTCTTCTCAGTCCAACAGTTCCTTAGAAAAAGAAGAGGAAGTGGTGACCGTCACACATGGGGCAGGCAAGCAGTTGGTAGTCTTGAAGAAAATGCACGGGACGGAGGACACTGCTTTGCCTGAAGCTTCAGAAGGGCTGATCACAAATTTTGACCGCTTCTCGTGTGCAACTCTCACACAGGAGCAGGTCAGCATTATCCAGAAGAAGTTGGCTGATTCAACCCCATCGGTTGTTTCCTATCAGGCAGGCGATGTCGTAGTCCCAGTTGATAATCTAAGGGACATGGTGAAGGAAGGAGGGTGCTTGGCTGTAACAGTTGCAACCGCTTACATCCAGTACATACAGTCAAAGCTAGAACAAGCATACATTGCCCATCCTATGTTGTTCAACGACATATGCCTCGCCGATGAAACAGGAGCGAAGAAAGCATTTCTACAGAAGTTGGCGAGCGGAGTTCCCCGCGAGATCTTCCTCCCATCTCTACATTACCACCACTGGATGCTCCTAGCAGTGTACACCCGGGAATGAGCAGGAATTTTCTACAACAGCTCAGACGGCAACAAGAACCATCCCGTGCTGTGTACTTCTGAACCTTTGTCATCCGTCGAGCGCTTGGTCCAAAAATACTACGACGAGGTGGCAAAGATGATCCAACCATTTCTGGATATGCAAGCAAGCAAGTGGCACGAACTCCAGTTCTACCACCGCAGTCCGCAGTAGCTTCCTTTATCCAACGACTGTGGCATCTACATCCTGGAATGGATAGCAAACAAAGAAAAGCCTGACCAGCTCCACCACACCGTCTATCACAGCAAAAGGGGAGAATATGTGTGGGAGCTTCTATCTAACGCAGGCGTAACCTCACTGGAATAAAACATTACCTCATCTTATCTACTTCACAACTCTGGGACAGAGTGTGGAGTAAGTTTGGGGGGGTACCATGTACCAATGAGGGAGGTACAAATTTTTGAAATTTCTTCATTCTTTTGCCCCTTATTCGTTATTCTTTTGTGTACAAATTTATCTTCATACCAAAATTTCGAAAAATTTTGCTTTTATTTCCATGCTTATGTACAAAGTTGCTATAATAGTGAAAACTTGTTGCGACTTCTTGCAAAGTTAGTTTTCTATGTGCTTAACAAGATGCAAGTTCTATTATATCTTTTTGATAATGCTGCTTCAAACGAACAAACGAGTATGTTTTGCCATGTCAAAAATTTCGAAAAATATAATAATCTCGCAAAACATCTAAGAGACGAGTATGGAGAAGGAAAAAGCTACCCAAACAGCAGAAATCTCTTTGTTTCCCCTCACCCAATGAAAATCCCAAAAAGAGAGAGAAGCCTTATGAGTGTGAATAAAAGCATGAGAGTTGTGCCCAATAAAAAAGAAATATATATATATATACACACTTGTTTTCCAAAAGTACCCATCTTTAGGCATGGTAGATCCGGGGCAGTGGTACGTAGGATGTGAAATCACTGCTCTAAAGCCAACTGGTTTGGACTGCAGGGACCACTTGCCCGTTAACGGACCCTTACCTGGATGGACCGATGGAAAACAAGGAAAGACCCCAAAAAGCCTTAGCCTACCCGATACACAACTTTTTGCCCCAAAAATAAAGCTATTTGGTGTGTAAGCTAACTTCAAAATCATGCAACAAAGTCTCGCTGAAGCTGTAGAGAAGAATCTTACTTAAACAATAAATAGGAAAAACTAAGTCTTTTGTTCGTAACGAGACAACATTATCTTTAAGGCATTACAATTCTTGTCTCACCTTTTGAACAGAGGGCTATTCCGAGCAGATGAAGCATCACTAAATATAGTTTAAATATTGATTGAGGAAAATCAAAATGCTAAGTTTGGGGGAGTTGATAACACCTATTTTTGTGATGTTTTGCCCTTTATTCTGTTATCGAAACTGCCCTTTTCTGCTATTTTCCTCTCTTTCATTAGCACTTTCGCAATAATTTGCCAAGCAATGCTCTTAATCCAATTTTTCCATCTTTTGCAGAGTTTTCCCTCATTTTGGTACAATAAGGTTGTCCCATCCCGACCCACAAATAAGTCCAAGTCTGTTTCGGCCTTCCTGACCTGACGCCCGATACAACCTCTGCCCGACAGGGTGGAGCGACACCATGACACACGACAAAGGGATGTCGCGCAAGAAGAAGTCGATGAACGACACACCTTCTACCCGCCAGGGAGCCAAGCTCACCACGACAACCCAGCTTGACGGGTGACACAACCACCCACCGGCAGGCACACCGCCCGTCACGTGACCGATAGCCGATACCCCTGCGCCGAGTGATACCCGTATCGGCCGTCTGCTGACCCGCGAATAAGGAGGACATGTGGTGCTTCGAGCACCGTAACTTCCCCCAACCGCTGCCTATAAATAGCAGCTACAGGAAGTTGAAAAGACAGGTTCGGACAGTTGGGAACTTTGAGCGATCTTCGAGGGAGAACTAAGAGAATATCGTGCCCCAGTGCTCGTGTCGGGCAACTCTAGGTGAGCTCTTCCTCATCCCGAGAGGGAGGGGATGGTTCACTTAGGACCGTCCCGGGCGACACTGCGGGCCGATATAGGCCAACGTTGATAAGTGACACAAGTGCCCGACAGTAGAACACGTCGCTCCATGCCCGATAAGATATCGAACCCGATACGCTTCGCCCGTCATGTGTGCCGCCCGAGAGGGTGCGCCACCCGACATGAGCATATCGGCTAGGGTCCTTGAGCGATACAGTCAGTCGTCAAGCGTGCCGCCTGAGAGGGTGTGCCGCCCGACACTACTGTATCGGGCTAGGCTCCTGACCGATATCGGGCTGGAGAGCCGCAATAGCCTGTCGACCTTCTACATCAAGAATGCCACATCTATCTTTAATTCTGTTATTTAATTCTTTATTTATGCATTGTAATTAAGACCTTTAATGTTTATGGAAATGGAGAAGCTTAATTACTTGTTGCTCTATGCTTGGTACATGTGTTGGATGGCTGCTATGTTTGATATCCGAACTCTAGCTTGCATGTTTGGATCGCGTTTCGCTTAGCTACCGAACCGTGTTTTCTCATTGCAACAACTTCGAGAGTTGTGTTGTGGCTCTAGTGTTTGGTCCAATTCTGTAGTACGAGAGTGCCTGGAACAGAGTTGTTTCAGTAACATTCCACTCTAACTTAAGTCTGATAACCTCGAGAGGGGTGTTGACGCTTGGTTAGAGGTACCCGCTCTGAGAGGAGGGGTGCAGGATGTTACTTCTGTTGCTTGTTTTACTGTAGTCTTATCCTTCGTACCTCGCTCTAGCTCTAGTTTTATCTTTCTATTTTTGTTGCATGAAACTCCCTAAAAAATGCTAAATGACTAAAAACCTTAAATCTCTCTAGTAGCTCCAGTTGGAGATAGTTTTCTTGTTTTGTTTGTGACATCTTGTTGTTTCCCTTTTGGTACATTTATTATCTCTTTATACCTGCCGGAGTGTAGCGTGTCGATTCTGGTTTCTCAACACTACCCCCCTTGTCCCTGTGTTCGACCCCGTATATCTACTTCGACCCCGTAAACAAAGTTGCGGGGTCCTACAAGGTTTCAGGTTTATAAATGTAAAAGCTCGACTACCTCAAATCCACCTCCACTTTTGGATGCACGATTTAGGCCGGTCACTCATCCATGAAGGAGCTATCTTTCGCTCATGCACGACCTTTCCCATGGTTGGGTTTCTAAAGGTACTCGATCATCCAACCTCTCATGGCTCATATGGCACCCCAGGCATGTCTATCCCAACGCCTGGTTTACCATGACATCTAACTCAACATGTTATCTCACTCTCTAACCTCCACTTAGGGTTAGGGTTAACATCATCCTTAGAGGATGTGCTGGGTCTCTACTTTTAATGGAGGTTTCTACCTCCAATACTAACTCTATCTACTCATCTTCCTGATAAGGAGGTCTATCCTCAGGTCTCTCCTGAGGGCAATGACAACTCATGTCATACGACCTAAGCATGTATCTATTCATTAGTTTGCTCTTAATCTATTAAGCTTATGTCCATGACATCTTATTTACATGCTTTTCATTAAATTGGTGGAGGATTCCTTATCAACCTTACCCATACCTCAAGAGGGTGAGGAAAAGAGAGAGAACCCTAATCCTTAAGGTCCTTAATAGCATTTGAGTTGAGAAGGGATGAACAAGATGAGAGAGTCCTAAAGGTAACTTATTTCGAGTCATATCCTAAGACATCGGCTAGGCAGTCACACAATCCAGGAGTCCTCGTATTCTGACTAGCAGTGCGGAGGAAAATATTTCCAGCCCCCAGACGTGATCCTTTTCTAGACACCTCAATCTTTCAGACAATCCTCTAATAACTCCCTCAGTTCTATGGAATTTGTAAAATTTAATAATTATTAAATATTAAGTGAGGAACCTATGCTCTGATACCAATTGTAATGACCCCCACCTCCCAGTAACCCCCAATTAAGGGAGACCAAAAGTTCGGTGTCGTTATCCCAATTAACAGGATCAAAGGTTCGACAAATAATCAATAACAATTAACAAATTTTACTACCTAAACTAAAAACTTGTACAAAATAAAACTTTGCATACCTTTTTCAAATCTGGGATATCTACATCTATCTACATCAGGAGTCTACTCTAACCAATCCTCCTTGGTACTTTAACTCTTAATTAATTTCCCATATGCCACTTTACTATTTGTCCTTTTCAAGCTTGCACCTAAAATGCCGACAAACAAAACGTCAGTCAGCATATCAGAATATGCTAGTATGTGGGGACATCCAAAATTTCACAGATATGGCTAACAATTTATTAATCACAATCAAATTATTTAACGAGACAATTTACATTTTCGATGTGTCATTCTCCACCGCTTTTGCCATAACCCTGGCTTACCCCTCTAGGGTTTCTCTTTTTCCATTGACTTAAGGCCACCTTCTCAATCCCGCGCTTGGTGCATGGGAGTCACCTCTCATGGTTCTCCATAGTCATGCATCATAGACCACCTTCTCATTCCTGAGCTTGGTGTCTGGGGTCACCTCTCATGGTACCCATGGGTCTACCCTATTGGGCCTGACCTTTATGGCATCTTCCATTAGGGTGGCATGTAGGTGCGAGAATACACACTTCTTTATAATTGTGATAACCATAGTGACTTTATAATTTTGCAAGTATAAACATCCAACTATTTAAAATGCATTCAATATGAGGAAACATTCAGAAAACCCTCGGGAAACTAATGTGATTAACCATAATTAACCACATACCTATCAGGCAGACTCAGGTGTAGGAATAATCCAAACAAGCAAGTAATCCAGAATCAAGCAAGCACACAATTCGGTACTAAAATTACATTCAATTCCTTTTTATCAAAATCTATCCAAACCATCTTGTGACTTATGGTTTCTATTCCTTTTTAGGGTTTCTTCCTCTTTTTAGGGTTTACTTTGCAATTAGGGTTTTACTTCCCTTTACTCTTTTTAAACCATAATTTTCTCATCTATCCTTCACTAAATTTATTAAGGTTGTCTTTTACAAACACATAACCTTAATTCCAGATTAATGCACAATTAACCATCAATTAAGTCCATTAATCCTCTTTTACATTAAAGCTATCATTTTTATCCTTTTCAATCTATGACAAAGTCATTATTCTCATTTATCATCAATTTGTAGTTCATTATGCTCTAATTCACATATGAACGTTATTTATCTTTAATTCTACCTTTTATCCACTAGGAAACCCTAATTTCCACATTATGGGTATTTAACCACATTTAGGAACTTTAATGCTCGAAATAGCTTAGAATCATTTATTCACAATTTTGAATAATTAAAGCCATTAAAACTTGCATTTACCAATATTAGGGTTTTAAGGTTCATTAAAGCATATGGAACCCTAAATTGTGCAAAATTCATCTTTTTTGACCTTAATGTATCTCTTTGTGATTAACAGGTTAATATCAACTTTAATCATCAATTAAACCCTACTAATCACATTAATCATATCAAAATAGGGTTTCTTAATCATCATTACATTAAAGTTAATAACTTCAATTACTTTTCGAATTCCAATCATAATTAGGCTTCAAACATATTTTTATTGCATTCGTTGAGTTCTTCTGATCAAAATTCATGTATAATGTGCATCTATCGGAGCTACGGTTAATGAGATATGAATTTCACAAAAATACTTACTTTGGGCCAATCGGAGGGCGCCACGTCACTTCGTCCCATGCAATGTTGCTTGGCTATGTTTGAAACATTTCGAAATGTCTGAAATGCCCTTGGTTAAGTGATTGGCTGCCTTAGTACATGGAGGGCAGAACCATCCAGTGTGCCTCGCCCTTCTTCAACCTTCAGCAGCATGATGGTTGCCGCCCTAGCCGCTTAGTGTAGGGCTATGCGAGCGTACCACCTCCTTCCTAGGGCCCACAGACCACCGCTTATGGTTGTCCAAGCTTCCCTGCCCTTAGTTACACCTAGGGCACCATCCAGGTCATGGTTTAGCCCATGGCTAGTGCATGAGCACTCAACCTTCCAAGCATGGTCGCCATTGCAGCCATGTAGTTGCAGCTGCGCAAAGTCGGGGTCAATGGGGTGGTATCCAAGCGGTCCTGAGTGGTCGTGGAGGTTTCCCGCCTCTAGAAAGACGACAAAACACACCTTCGTTACTCCAGGGTTAGATCCCTACTCTCAGTTAGGTTTTCCATGGAAATAACAAGGAGGAGAGTGTGGGATCTCTCTCTCTCTTTTGGACTCGAACTAGGGCTTTACCCCTTTATATAGGGTGAGTATCCACGCGCTAAGATGACCATCTATGGGTCAACTAGTTCTATTCCCAATAGGAATCAAATTCCTTCATGGAGAATAAATTCTTCTCTCTCATCCTTATCTTTTTTATATTCTCTATTATTTGGATATTTAGGAATTCGAAAATCCTTTCCATTATTCTCTTTATTCTTGGCTTTTAATTCATTGGCCTCAAAATTATATTTTCCTTAAGTAGGAAATACTTCCTATCTAGAAATGCCACCAAAATTCATTAATAATGTATCACATTATCCTCTTATTTTGCATTTTTGGTATTTTCTCTTTCTTTATTCTCCATTGGGGCTCCTTGGACCCCAAGAAACTCCAAGATTTCGAAATTCCTTCATAAGGATACTTATTATCCTTCTAGATGCATCAAAAATCATTATTTCACATTCTCTTATTTATTTCTTATTAAAGTATCTTTTTTGAGGATTTCTCTTTATTTCTCTTTTATTTTCCTCATTGGTATTCCTTTTAATGTTAGGAATCCTTGGGATACGAAAATCCACCAAGGATAACTCAAATATATCTTTTTCCACATATTTTCCACATTTTATCATTATTTTCAATTTCTTTCTTAACAAGGAAATACTTAATTGATCTTTTCTTTTCTTATTGCATTATCTTTGCAACTTTGGACTCCTTGGGACCCAAGGAACCCATGTGGCACGAAATCCACCTTTGGATTAAGTTCTTTTGCCTTCTACAGGTTTCCTCACCTTTCTTTTCTCAAAAACTGAATTATTCATTTACTAATTGAATTTCCTTGTTATTGGGCCCAATAGCCAATAAAGCCCACAACACAATCATCAAGGCTATTGTAAACGAAACCCATGTATTCACAACAAATTGTATCATTATTTTTCCAAATATCTTTAATGTGAGAAATTACATTTCTCACCCAATGAACCCAAGAATTGGGGTTGTAACAGAATGATTTTGATGTCATTATAGGAATGGATTGGATTTATGACTATAATGCAAAGTCAGACTGTAGGGAAAAGAAAATAAGGTTTGAGATGCCCTGTCACCCACCCTTTACTATTAGAGATTGGAAAGATGACCACTAGCATGTATGTGTCAGCCATGAAAGCAGAACAGATGGTAGTCAAAGGTTTTCTAGCATTCCTAAATTTAGTTACCGAGCCAGAGCCAAAGATGTGACCCTTAGAGGATATAGAGATAGTCAAAAACTATGCTGATATGTTCCAAAAAAAATCATAGGCATACCTCTAAAGAGAGAAGTGGATTTCTCAATAGATCTAGCTCTCAAGACAAATCTGATTTCCACCACACCTTACAGTATGACTCCCACTGTGTTGTTTGATTTAAAGGAAAAACTACATGAACTTTTAGACAAGGGCTTGATCCGACCTAGCACATCCCCGTAGGGAGCACTGGTCCTCGTTGTAAAGAAAAAGGATGGATCGATCCACTTGTGCATAGACTATAGAATGATAAATCAGGCTACAATTAAGAATAAGTATCCCCTACCCTGCATACATGGCCTGTTTGACCAGCTCAAAACTTCTCAAGTTTTATGGAAGATTGACCTAAGATCGGGGTACCACCAGATATGAGTTAATAATGATATACCAAAAACCTCTTTTCAAACCCATTGTGGTCACTAAGAGATTTTGGTCACTCCTTTTGGGTTGTCTAGTGCTCCAAGTGTTTTCATGAACCTCATGAATAATGTGTTACAACCCTTCCTTGAAACCTTTGTCATAGTGTTCATAGATGACATCTGAGTATACCTTGATGACGTAGAGCAATACCATTACCACCTATCTAAGGTCATTGATATCCTAGTCTAATCTATGGGACGGATTGGGTGAAGTTCCTCAGGCATGTTATAGTTTCAGGAACCATATCACTGGACCCTACCAAATTGGCGTTCATTCAAGAATGGCCAACACTGAGAAACCCATCAGAGATTTGCATCTTCCTAGGATTGTCTAGGTGTTATTGGCAATTTATCAAGGATTTTCAAAGACTCCTTTGCCCCTCACCAAGCTCACTTAAAAGGACAAGAAGTGTTTGATTTGACTTGTGTGAAGCACGATTCCATGAGTTAAGGGAAAAGTTTGACTCAGCCCCTGTCTTGGCATAGTTGTGTCCCCATGGAACATGAGCTTTACCCAGTCAACTGCCTAGGTGGGGAGAGATGATTGATCCAAACTGATTTAATTTCTTAAAATTCTAGAAAATTGTAGGAAGATCCAAATATTGCGAAATATACATATTTTTTATCAACAAAATATAAGGAATCCAATAATATTAGTTCCCTGGCCTAGTTTCTCGAATTGAAAATGTGCATAAAGGTGCTAACTTTAATGTAATAAATCAATAGAAACCCTAATTTTTTAGTTTTGATGACCAGAATGAATAAAGTCTAATATTTTTGGTTAAAAAGAGTATCTTGGATCTAATCTAGGTTAGAAATTCATATGTTATCAAAATTAGGGTTTCCTAAGTTAAAAAGCATTGAAATGTGATAATTAAGGTTTGGAAAGCCTAACTCTATTGAAACCCAAATTTGACCCCCAAAACCCTAACTTAGAGCCCAAGTCAGTCTAAATGATATTTTATGAACGCAATAGTAATACTTGGGTGTTGTACATTAATTATAGGGTGATTTATTGATTGGTTGCATTTTCTCTTATTTACTTGGACATTAAGTCATCTCTGAGAAAGGTATGTGGTTATGCCTAAGAATACTCATCTTGTCGACTTCCAAGTTTTCTAAGGTGTCCTAATCATATTACAATTAAACTGCTTGATTGTTTATTTATTTCTTGCAATCTATAAATCCCATATGAATATCACTTATTATATAAACATAACATGCTCAAGCCCAGGATATTATCTCTTAATAGATGCTTGCATGGAAATCATAGAAAATACCCCCAACGAGTGGGTTGGCCATTGAATACTCCCAATGAGTGAGTGATATTATGAATACCCCCAGTGAATTGGTATGGATGGGGATTACCCCCAGAGACTGGGTATTTCATTTAAATACTCCCAACGGCTATTGATCCTGATGAAATCCTTGAAGTCAGTATGATATCATGAATAACCTAGTGAGTGGGTATACCACAGAGACTGTGTAAATATGGGTTGAGAAGTTATAAAAAAAATGCAAGTCTGATGATGTAAAAATATTTGATGTTATGGATGATTATGTTGTTACATCTGTATGTACTATTTTGCTTTTACCTCACGTACTCAACACATCTTTATATTATGAACACATGTTTCTAGTTTCACACCATTTTAGGTTAAACTTCCATTAATCTAAACAATGGTCATCCATATAAGAGGCACTAAAAGAAAAGACACATAAAGTTATGTTGGAGGTTATAGATAGTTAGATTTATTTCATGTTGCAAACAATATATTTCCCTTTTCATGTAAATCCCTAGAGGAGAATCTATCTTTAGATTGATACCACACTCTTTTCCATTCAATGAGATTTATAATTATTATTGCTTAATTACTAAACTTCGATCATGTAAATATGGTAACGACCATTTCCCTCTCTGTATGCCTTCATTGGGGATAAAAGGGGAAGGGCTCATTACAATACCTATGATGATCAGTTGTGACTACAAACAATAGTTTGAAATGAATAATGTTAGAGTGCTTCAACCACTATATGTGGTTAATGTATGTTTGAGACAAGATAGGATGCTTTTACAAATGAGGGTGTTTTATGTATGTTAAAGTTGGGTTGATATGGCTAGTATGTTCCAATACAACTCCCTTCGATGTGGGCCACTTTGTGATCAATGCGGGCTCTTTTGGGTTATTGCGACAAGATTTTGGGGAATAACAGGGCTAGAGGAGGTCTAATTGGACCCATGATAATTACATAATGGTTGAAACTTGATTTCATTACTAATTTTACCATATATATATATATATATATATATATATATATATTATCAAGCTAGAATACACTTGAGTTTACAGATCACGCCGTGCATCCCAATAGTGTTTGCCTATCTAAACCATATATTTGTAAATTCTAATCCATTGGTTGTTATAATGTTAATAGACTACATACAAAATTTCAGCCCATTCAAATGAGTGTAAGTCGCTCATCCAAGGACAATAAAATTCATGCACATAACTAATTTGAAATGCATTGTTTTCACATCTTTTAGATGCATGAGATATTAGTATCCAAATGAGATAATATTTAGTTTATAATATGTTCTTCAAATATTTAAGAATATTAATGATTTAAATTCCCAAAATAATTACTTCATGATGGAAAATAATTGAGGTGTATATCGTCTCTCAACACTCGATTTTATTCCAGCTTAATTAACTAAATAATAAACTAACTCATAACCCTATATATATGTACATAAATGTATATTTATACATATATGTGTATATAAATATATATATATCTCTTTGAATGTTTTAGAGATGGAAGATTTTTTCTTAAGCTGGATAATGGTGATCTTGCTGAAAAAAGGCTCTTTAATGTTGGTGATTTTAGCAAGCTTTTGGAAGATCAAAGATTAAATAGAATTCCTAATTTTATAGAGGTCAAATCCATGTAATAGTCTTCCCCTCTTATAGCCTTTTCTATTATATTCACTCCTATCTACCATCCCAAATGAAATTCTTCATGTTCCATGGTAAAGAGCTTACCTATCTACCTAAAATTTGTTCCTTTCTCTTTTTTTGGTCTAATAGAAGTTAGTTCTTGCAAGTGTGGAAAGTTAAATCTTGGAGGTGGACATTTT
The DNA here is from genome assembly GCA_963693085.1 of Alisma plantago-aquatica. Classification (NCBI taxonomy): domain Eukaryota; kingdom Viridiplantae; phylum Streptophyta; class Magnoliopsida; order Alismatales; family Alismataceae; genus Alisma; species Alisma plantago-aquatica. The sequence goes on from OY856409.1 coordinate 1,246,298,589, forward strand.
GGGATCTAGTTTCATCCTCCTACTAAATTGATATGCTTTATTTCCCAAAAAAAATATTTATCTACTATTTAATAATTTTTGTGATGTCATTCCTAAAAAATAATCACAAAGCTTCAAAATAAATAAATATGAGCTAAATATGGCATCTTTTATGGTGAATCAGGCTAAAACTTTGGGAACTTTGGGAGTATCACTTTTTGTACTTTAACTTGTTGTTTTACATGAAAACTGTTATACTATTACTAACAATAGATGGGAGATTTGAACTTTGCTTGTGAATTGCCAAAAATTGCCAATTTTCATGCTTCTACAACATTTTTCCATAATGATTCACATGTGGAAACTTTAAATTGAACTTTCTATTAGCAATCCTTATTTATATAATATGGTGTTATTTGAAAAAATTATGTCTTTTCATCCCTAATTATGTAATGCCTATGTATGAAGGGAATAGAGAAATTTTTATCTATGAATGCATATGTTAGATATATATTAAGGTTTCGTCATTTCTAAGATTAATTTGTGTACATCATAATAAAAGGTTACAAAATTTATCTTCTTAGTCCATGAAAGATGATTAACCAAATTTCAATCATAATTAACATACTAATCATGTAGATTCCTTATAATCACAAAACTATCCCAATCTTTCAAAGTTGGGCAAGAGAAATATATATCCTGGTGTAATATGTATCAACTATCAGAATTCCATTTGAGTTATGGTTTCCTCAACTCACTCAAATCACCAGTTAATATGAGTGTGGTTGAGACTATTTCTCTTATTGAAATATGGCAAACTTGATAGTGTGATTAAAAAAATGTCATATGTTGTAGTATGACAATCCTACCAAGGCAATATGATAGGTATTGTGACATGAGCACCCTGGATGGTCTGTATGTTTCATGTATATTGTGAGTAAATGTTCTTTTACTTTTGTACTTGCATTGATCGAGGTGTAACAATATCCCAATGAGACTAGATAATAATAAGATCATGTACAATCAGCTAAAAGACTATGCACTCAATATCCAATAGAGTGGGTGGTAAATTCCAACTATCATGTACTCAACAACAAAATTGGTGAACAAGTCATGTAGCTTCACTTGTGTAGTAACCTTATCATCTTTACATTGGATTAGTTTAAATGCTCTAAGAAACCTTACAAATAGTATTTTTATCTTATAATTTCAACATTCTCTATGTTTATTAGATTTTGCATACTTTGGTACTCTATTAATGTTTTATCTTTCATTAAAATTTTTCCTTCTGTGGTTTCCCACCCTTATGAAATTCTAAAAACCTTCTCTAGGTTTTTTGTGGTAGGGAATATCCGTGTCTAGGGTAGTAGTGAATAGAGTTCCATCCTTTTTGGTGTCTAGAGTCATCCTCCTACACTTGGGTCCTAGGAAGGGTGTTTCATACCATGATGTATCTTTGACTCAAATGTTGGTTGTGTGCATTGAATGTGAAGATATTTTGTAATTTTGAACAAAGAAACCTCTTGTATAAATGACTTGTTGCGTAGATCACTTATGATGAATAATATATAATTGCTTATTTTTATATGAATCGATGGGCCTTTCTTTATGTGTTTTAATGTGTATCTAGTTGGGAATTTTGTTTGAGCACTTTCTTCCATGTACCTAACACAAAAATGATTGTGATTGAGGATTATATGATGATATATGTTGAGTGTTTCCTTTCATGTTGTTGAATAATGGTAATTAAGATTGGCTTGGGTTTCTTGCTTGGATTTTCTCTCTTTATGGCTTACTAAGGCTCAAGGCATGCTTGTGCTCTATTATCAATTTGGGTGCCAAAAAGTTACTACAAATATTATTTTGAATCAAGCTATTAAAACCATAGGATAAGAGAACAAAACTATCAACATTATGGGATTATAGGAGCATTCTTAGAGCATTAATCATTCAAAAACAACAGAAACATGTATAACATGCCCTTCCGATCATAACATATCCAAGTGTATACATGATAAGGTGTCATAGTCAAATAAACTATGAAACTTTTATATTCATTAGTAATGATGATAAAGATATTCATTCAAAGAAAGGTAATATTTTACAATATAAGGACATTAAACGTTTATTTATATTTAGGTTAACTATATCCCCATTTTTGTTTGATGTCAAAATATGAACTTAAGAAGAATTAGCTCATCAAAGAACTTTTTCTGTTATACATAATCTTCTATGCATGTGGTAATCCCTCAGCATGTATGCCATATCATTGAATGTTATCGAGAGAAAGGTGAAATGCTAATAGCAAACTCCTATCATAACACACATGCTAAAGATAATATAGTGTACACGTAGACGGATAAATATTAAAACCTTGTAGTATGAAAGAGAGTTCTAAAAGTTCTAAAATGGTGAAGTGTAATAAACTAATATAGAACTCATTTTTTCTTCTAGAAGTCTTGCTCTTCATTTAGGGATTGTGAAAAAAGGATCATAATATATAAAAAAAGGATTTGTCATGAGCATTTCACTTCCTACAGACTAGAACCTTGGTAGAGGTTCTGGATGGAACTAGTTTGTGTGGCTTCAGAGAGACATGTTTGGTTGTATGTCTTGACAGCCATCATGTGATGACTATAACATGGATACATTGTATATTATTTGATTATTAATAAAGGCTATTCCGCTTATTATATATGTTTCGGTATTGATATAATGAATACATCTAATGATATCCTTAGAATGCTTTAATCGATGACTTCTAATTTAGAATGAGGACCTGAACAGGAGATCATATGTATACTCAAGAGTATTTACTCTTGATATGTCCTAGTCAATTACTATTTTTGATCATGTAGGACACCTAATACTGAAGACTATTGTGTAAGATGAATGATAACTATGTCTCTTTAATTGTAATATTTGATATCAATTTATAACATGGGTATTGGTTAGATAATAAGTTGTATTGGACACATCCACTTTAAGAATGAAACATGGAATCCATGTATGACACTTAAAGTCATATTCTAATGTGAAATTGATGATTTTTACCCTTAAACCTGAAGTCACTATAGTAATCATATATTGTTATGTGTACTTTAAGAATACCTTACATGATTCTAAGTAAGTGTTTTCATACAGTTAGTCATCGGGTGCATTGTGACACTTGTGGTTTATTACGAGCAATGTAGATGCAATTTTTCCCTTCATTGGAGTGATATATTATGCACTTGATAAGTTATACTATGAAATTCACGATCACTTTCATGTGACTATGTTAATTAATATGTAATATTGAATTCAAAAATATGTTTTAGTTCAAGAAAATAGATTAAATGTTAAGATAAAGACAAATGGATGCCTCAATTTCAATCTAGATATATGAGAAAAAGGAATTACATGCTCATGGTAATATTGTTCACTTTAGTGGTTGAAGTTTATCTCCTACTTATTCCAAATTTGGGGTAGAAATTATGTGTTTCTAGATACCAAAATTTTCTTGTGAGGCATTGAACATCACTTCCAATGTCATAAGGAACCTATAGGGCCACACACGTAAGGATACTTGAAGTAATTGAAGTTCCCTATCACACATATGATTAGAATAATTTGAAATCATGTACAAGCTTATTTCTTCCCAATTGGGAGAATAGGCAAGACATTCAGCCGGCTAGATTGTTTGGATTAGCTAATTAGATTAAAGGTCAATTGGTCAACGAATTACCAATTGGACTAGTGACCAATGGGATGATTGCATAGTCCAATCGAAAAACTAGATGAATCAGGGATGAATAAGAATTGGAAATACTTTATTGATTTAGAATTCAATTGAATAATTCAAATCATAATTGCACTTCTTGATTAAATGAATGGGGAAACTAGGTGGTCCAATTGGATGATTGGAATAGTGATTTGACCGACTCATTAATGACCTGAACAAATGGGAGTTTGCCTGAGTTATCTAATTTGATTCTAATTGTGAGTTGTGATTAGGAACTTGATAGGATTTTTGGGAAATTGAAGCCCATGATTCTCCTATATAAAGGGGTGGATGTACAAGTGGAGACATGCAAATTGTGAAACAATTGTGTAAGAGTTCTTCACCTTAGAGAGAGAAAAAGTACCCCATGTAAAACATGCCACAATAGGAGGAGAAGGAAAGTGATAAACTCTAGCACATTGATGACTCCCAAGATCTCTTCCTCTTGGAAGCCAAGGTGATGCACCAATAGTTTGTGCATCCACATGGATGACGGAGAGTTTGAGGTTCTTTGGTGGAGGATTGAGGGAAAGAAACTTCTTTAAGGAGAAGATAAGGTTTTGGCATGACCATAAGGCAGCAATAACAACCCACTTTGGATCTGGATGTGATAATGCATATTCTACACCACCATAAGACATGTCAAGTTGTTGTAAACTAGTGTGTACCAAGGTATATTTGATATCCCTTTAATTTCATCAATATACATACATTTCTTGGTTATGTTGGATCTATTGGCTTAGAGTTTTTTTTTTTTGGAAAAATGTTTTATATTTTTCTTATGATCCATTCCCTCGAAATTCTATAGTGGTATTACAGATGAAGTCATATGCTTTTAAAGTTGGTTTGAGTTTTGAATCAAAACAATTCATTTTATGTGCAAGGTATCCATTATAATCACGAACTATCATATATCATATGATATATCTTTATTATGAACTTTTTTGTTTGGTGTATGTGGATATGTAAACTCGGTTAGAATGGTGACTAGTGTCATCTAAAAAATATAATTTTTAGTTTTTGATTGTGATCCAAAAAAAATTAACATGTATATGCCTTCTGTGCCACTCCTCTCTCTCTATCTCTCGCATTCTCCATGTAAAATTTAATTATTGCATAAGATTAAGATCATGTATTAACATCACTGGTGGACAATGGTAGAGAGAAGGATGTAATTGTTATCCCACACCAACAAGGTATGTCCTTGGAGGTTTTGTGATGAAAACCAAGAGATGAATCCATCAACAACCAAAGGACTAATCAAATAGGGAATCCAATCACGTGACTAGCCTGTCATTCAGCCGAATAGAAAACCTTATAATGATAGAATGACGGTGACATGGTATGATAATCTTTTAGTTGTTTGTGCACAACTCTGGCTGGACCAAGATGGTGTACCAATTTCCTTATCAAGTTTGATCACTAGTGGTGATTGGTGTAGTGTATGTATATAAAATATAATTTATGTCGTGGTGATTGGATATATATGATTATTACATAAAATCCCACAATATAATATCAAATTTTAAGATTCTTTCCATTGTGAACAAAACATGAAAATCTCAATCTATTATGTGTGGGCACACCAAAGCATGTTGTTCTCACTATTTTAGGAAAGTGTGATAATAAGTAAGTGGGTTTTTAAAAGTAGGGTGTGTAGCTTATTGTATTGTAATTTGCATTGGACTTGGCTAGGAGATATTGATAGGGTTAAGAACCTAAAGGCATAAAGATGTCATATATTTCATGAGATGATTTATGATAAGGATTTGTGCAACTATCTATCCAAGAGTTATATAGCATGCAATTAGTAACTTTTACCTACATTAATAATGATTTTGTGAGTAGTGAGGCAAAGTTGACTCATAACTTAATGTTATGGATCGTGGCTCCTGGAAGTGTGTTCATTGTAATCATCCAAATTAATAGTGAGGGTTGATAATTTGATAAAAATAGTGAGATCAATATTAATTCATGTCCAAATCAATATCATCAAATCAAATTGATTTTTAATTCAAAATTTTGACTCGTGTAAATATTTTCTTTGTAGATCTAATGTAGCCACACATAACAAATTCTCATTATAATCATCCCTTAAGAAAGGAAATTTGAATGTGAATATCATTCATGATTAATATAGGACATTAGGAACTGTTCTCAATCATCAACACAATTCTATATCATAAAAACATTGGAACCAGAAGAACCAAATTCAAATGCCCCTAAAGTTGAAAGGGAAGCTCAGTGTAGGCTTACCCTATGAGGCTATTGACGTCAAGTGACTCATCTTATGCTTCATAAATCATGATCTTTATAAGAAATAAGAGAACATGGGAGTTCTAGAGATGTTGACAATTTCAAGACTATGCTACAAGAAAAAGTAAGGAAAGAGAGGTGTGTGTACTAAGACACTATTTAAGAGCAACCTGATTAAATGAATATAGTTTGGCCTCGTGTACTAAGGTTAATTGAGTATGTGGAAATCCTAGATAGACTGTGATTCCCCTTAGGAAAAGAGTTGACAATTGATGTAATCTTACAGTCGTTTCCAGAATTATATAGATAGGTTGTCATGAACCATAATATGAACAATTTTGTTCGACATTGTCAAAGTTTCTTGGCATGTTGAGAACTATTGAGATTGAGATGAAGAATATAAGTCAAATTCTATTTTCGTAATGACCCTATCTCCCAGTAACCCTCACTTAAGGGAGACCAAGAGATCAGAGTCGTTATCTAATAACCTGGATCAAAGGTTCGACAAATAATCAATAATAATTATGAAATTCTACTACTATACTGAAAATTGGTATAAAATAAAAACTTTACTTACCTTTTAAAAGTTGGGATTTCTAAACTTCTATCCATGAATATACTAACCTAACTAATCCTCTTGTGTATGTTATTTCTCATTTAGTTCCACATATGCCACTTTACTGTTTGTTCTTTTCATTTGTACCTAAAACATCGACAAACAAAACATCGGTCACCAAGAAGTTCGTGTGTGGTGGAAACAATAATTGTGCAACTATGTTAACAATGTAGTCAACCAAATATCATTTAACATCCAAGGTTACATTTTAAGCAATACTACTCAATCCTCGCCTATCCCCTATATAAGTACCATCCCTGTAGTGGACATGGATACTACCTCTCTCATATGGTAGATCCTTACCCACATGGTCCTACCACATAGGTAGCCAATTCCTAGGGTTATGGAGTTGCATGGCCCTACCCAAAGGTAGCCCAATCCCTGACTCATGATGACTTGATGGTCCTACCCCATTGGTAGCCATGTACCAAGTCATTAATGACCTGATGGGCCTACCCCATTGGTAGCCATTGACTAGGTCAATCTATAAAGCTACATAGGGGACTAGGAACTGAGCTAGTAGGCACATCTCTTATGTGATAGTCATATTCACATTATAATTTGCATGAATTAAATTCATCCAACAGTTTATTTCAAGTCATCGATGAAAACTTCAGAAAACCTCAGAAAACTAACTCGAGATATTCATAAGTGTAATCGCATACCTGATTTGATGATTTCACAAGCATTAAGCAAATCCAACCAAGAAAGCAATCCAAGCAAGCAATCACATAATTCCTGAAAAGAATATGGACTCTATTTATTACACACTTTATCAAGAATCTACTTTATTGACTTGGATTCACTTTCTAGGGTTTCTGTATCCATTTTAGGGTTTTGTTTTGCAATTAGGGTTTCCCTTCACCTTCTACTAAATTAAACCCTAATTTTATGCCATTACTCATAAACCCTAATTATCTCATCTATTCTTCAATATTAAGGTTATTTGAACAACATATAACCCAATTTTCGGATTTAAAGGTACCATTAACCATTAATTAATTTCATTAAGCTTCTTTTACATTAAAGATACTATCTCTATCTTTTTAATCCATGACAAGATCATTATGCGTATCTATCATCAATTCTAATTCACAAATGAACTTTATATATCATTAAATCCACCTTTTATTCATTGGAAAACCCTAATTATTACATTAAGGGTATTTATCCAAAATTAAGGAATTTTGCATTCAAATAACTTAGAACCATCATTTAGCAATGTTTTTTTCTCATTTTTCAAAATAAATATGATCTTATCGTGTTTCACCCTAAATTAGGGTTTCTAAATACTTAATCATTCTCATATGGGGTAAAAACCCTAAATCATGCAAATTTACATCTAGATCAGGTTCGAATCTAACATTATCATTCAGCAAGTTATTGATACTTTAATTAACCCATTAAGCATACTAGACTCAACCTTTAATCACAAATAGGATTTTTAACTTAACTTTAATGCACTTTTCATCAACTTATTGTAATTTTGCAATTATGAACGGAATAAATATTTAATATCATTTTTATTAGATTTCTCTCGTTCTCCTAATCAAAATACATATATTATTTGTCCTAATCGGAGTTACCAATCATTAGATATGATTTTTGCAAAATAAAAATACCTTTGGCCAATCGGAGAGCGCCATGTCGCTCGGGTCCATGCAATGTTGCTCAGCCTCTTTTGGAAACATGACGAATTTACCGCGCTACCCTTATTAAGTCAGCCCGTGCTTCATCCCACAGAGGGCATAACCGTCCAACGGGTCCTCCTTCTTCTTCTTCCTCACGCAGCTCCGCTACGTTGCCCTAGCAGCGAGTTGCGTGGCTTCTTCTCGATCATCTGGACCCCGGCGGCCACCAATATCAGTTCCTCTAGGTCTGACAGTCTCCATAGCTCCTTCAGGGCCTTCAAGCCGCAGCCGAGGTGGCGAGGTTGGGAGTGAGTCAGGCTTGCAAGTCTGCCGCCCCATGCAGCTGCGCTGCTACTACCCCGCCCAGTCAAGGTGAGGGGATGCTCACCCAAGCTCTTCAGGAGGTCGTGGAACCGACAGGCCTTCCTCGCAAACTCTCCCCATCCCCCCACCCTCCGTTTGATCCATAGTTGTTTTACCTTCAAATTTAGGGTTTTGGACGAAAAAGGAAGAAGGATGAGAGGGAAGGGTTCAGGGGATCATCCTGGATTCGACTCTGGGCTCTACCCCTTTATATAGGGGTGGTAAACGAAGTCCCAAAGTGTGCAATCTATGATGACTCAAGTCCTTCCCCAAAAGGAAACTTAATTTCCTTTGAAAAAAGTAATATTCTCTCTCTTCATCATCTCCTTGCTATTCCTTTAAATTCTAGCATTTTGAAAATCCTTTTTCTTAGTCTCTCTTATGCTTGACATTTACTCCATAAGCATGAAATTATAGTTTCCTTTAGTAGAAAATATCACCCTTTTAATAATACCATGAAATTCATTCATTAAACATCACATTATCCTCTTATTTGAATTTATTGGTATTTTCTCTTTCCTCTTTCTTCATTGGGACTCCTTGGATCCCAAGGCACTCTATTATTTCGAAATCCTTTTTATTGGTCACTCATTATCCTTCTAGATGCATCTAAATGCATTATTCTTCAGTATTTCTCATTATCTTGTTTATTTCTTATTAAAATAATTCTTTTTGAGGATTTCTCTTTATTTCTCTTTTATTTTCCTCATTGGTATTTCTTTTATCATTAGGAATCCTTGGGACACGAAATTCCACTAAGGATGATTCAATTATACCTCTTTTCACTTATTTTCCACATTTCATCAATATTTTTAATTTCTTTCTTATTAAAGAAATATTTTATTGATCTTTTCTTTTCTTATTGCACTCTTTATGCAACTTTGGACTCCTTGGAACCCAAGAATCCCAAGAGGCACGAAATCCCTTTTTAGATTTGCCATCTAGAGTTTTCCACATTTTTCTTTTCTTAAAAATTCAATTATTCATTCACTAATTTAATTTTCTTGTTGTTTGGGCCCAATAGCCAATAAAGCCCACAATACAAACATCAAGGCTATTGTAAACAAAATCCATGCATTCAAAACAAATTATATCATTATTTGTTCAAATATCTTTAATATGAGAAATTACATTTCTCACCAAATGAACCCAAAATCAGGGTTGTAACATCCTTCCCCTCTTATAAGAATTTTGCCCTCAAAAATCCATCAAGCAAGCAAACAAATAGGATAATCCTTTCATATGTCCATCATGGCTCCCATGTGGCTTCACCCTTTCCATGATGCTTCCCAAGAACCTTCATCATCTCATATTCTTCCATCTAAGATCTTTCTTACCTTGGTATATCGTACCCTCATAGGTGACTCAGGACATTCCAGCCTCTCAAAAGTTGAATAGGTTCAGGGCTCAGCACATGGCTTGGGTACCTCACATAGTGCTCTAGATCGGACTCATGGAACACATTACACATCATGTTATTCCTGAGGGGTAAGGCTAAACACAACCATCTCCACCAATCCATCTCAAATGGACCCATATATCAGGGACTCAGCTTTCTCAGCTGAAGCTTAGAGGGGTTGGATTTTCACATCACATATTTTCCCATAGTGAATTGCATGTTAGTCTTCTTTGCATCAACTCGTGACTCATGTCACCACTGGGCTCTCTCTTGGCCATTGCACGATCAAAGCGACTTCATCTACACACACTATGGTTCTTTTCTGACCTTCGTGAGGCCTCCTTCATCAACATCATCTTAATGAAGCAGTGACCGACACAACCTCTCTATAAGACTTCTTGCATCCCGATAAAGGCTATGGTGGTTAACATCACATCTTAAGAACTGTCTCTATGTATCACCCTGAATGAGCACACATGCTCTCATCAGACCCTCTAGTCCGGATCATACTGTCCATTAGTATGGGGTGATAAACTGTACTATCATCGAGCTCTTCATGTATCCACTTCCACCTCATGGAAGTGAACCTTGGTCATACCCAAGAACTTTTGAACTTGCATCATGGTGTAGTTGAACCATCTTTCTCTCTTAAGTAGTTCAACTGAATCTGTCACGTGACAGTGCTCTTCCTTTCTCGTGTCATCTAGGTAAGGCGATCTACCATAACCCATATTGCACCTCGACCCTCCTTGGTCTAGGGGAGACTTACAACAACATCCATAGTGATGAACTCCCATTCTCCCTCGGGAGCTCTTTATCAATGCACTGGGTTACTAGTATTCGTCCTTCACCCTCGGCTTGCATGGCCATATACCACATGAAACCTTATCTTAGGTATCTAAAGTACTACTGTTACTTATTATCTTGGTAGTACCATGGTATATGGTAATCTTAAATCATGATCTCATGTGTTGTCATGATTCCTTAAGATTGATTCGTCGGAAACCCTAAACTACTCTCATCAGGGTTTCATCACCTTCCTATCCAAAGAGGTGTATCTGACGTCCTATCACCATCCTTTCATTATATTTAGGACTAGGCTGGCTATCCAAACAACCACTAATCTTATTCAACAGATCTTGTTATATCTGAGTGTTAGCCAAACTTATCTCTTTTTCTCAACTTAAGGTTAGCCTAACAACCTCAACATCTTCTAGCTTCCAGCTAAACTAGGCAGCTATATCTCAACCAGAGCATTCATTACCACTTCTTATCCTTCGGTGTTAGGTATGTTGAAGACATACACCTCCATGTATTATACTTATCATCTCATCTCAAACTCTAAGTTTGTCTTCATCAAGAAACTCTGAGCTCATCCTCATGGTGATCAAACTCAACCTTGGTTAACTTGCAAATTCCACATAGCTCTTGATAAAACATCCTCAAAAGATAACTACCTCATACCTCTTAGTGTTAGCAAGCCATATGTGTATCGTTCACTCTACCAGGGTATGTTATCCTCTCTATCCTCAAACCTCGTAGCAACGTTCCAATTCACATCATCTTTTATCCTTGGTGTATGGCATGCATACTGTCCTATCTCTCACTCCCATAACAAGAGGAAATAAGCATTTAGCTGCAGTCCAAATACAGAGTTCTTCCTGTTCCGAGAGTAGAGATGGTACATCCCACCTTGCTAGTACACCTTTAAATCCAAGTTGAGACATGCCACCTATGCCTCTACATCACAATCATCTCGATGTCAAGGTTACTTCCAAGGAAAACTAGTCTTGAACCTACTGAGGTTTACACACATCCCTTGGTCATCTCCTCTAGGGTGTCGACACTTTTGGGGTCATCCCTCTTCCCTCATGCATCAAGAGAGTGCCCTACTCATCTGCCCTTTGGGTCCCATGAGTTCATGAAGGTGATCAATCTCCTAACCCATGGCCCTCAGACAATGATAGATGTTACCTCCCGACCCTATGGTCATGTGCAACTAGGGAATTAGGCAACTCCTTCTTCAATCGGTCTTATCCCTACCTGACCCTATGATAGACTTAGGATTCTATTATAGTACATGTCCAATTTAGAACCTTACCCAAGCATTCATCATCCCTCTTATTGCATTCATGGGATGACTTTCATCCTTTCATAGGGATCATGGCAACCTGCCTACCTTGGTCAAGCCCCATATCGGTTACCTCCATGGTAACACATCCACATGCACATAGAGATGGTGATCTATGGGTCTATAGGTTCATCCTCATGCCATGTACTCTTCACTTAGCTTCTCAAGATCCTATGAAACCTCCTTAGGTTACCTCAAAACCAACCAAACTGGTAAACTCCCTACCAAAGGGTCCCTCTCCCAGGATGGGAGGAAACTGCACCTTGATAACAAAGGTCGCAAGCGTCCCTAGGGTTTACATTCACATGAACATGCTTAATCCAGCAACTATTAAGGCACAAGCGTACCTACTAAACCATTCTAGGTCACACTTGTTCTCATCCTCAACATTAAACCAACTTAGTTGTGAGGGGTTCATCACACATACCTTTAACTTAAGGGGTTTATTTTTCCTCTACACATGCTCAAAGCTATAGAGACTCAAATCTTATCATGAGCATCGGGTACACTACTTCCCCTCTTAGGCCTAGAAACCCTAGGTCCACCTTTGGGTGTCCAACTGCATGCTCAACCTCTTAACTATGAATCAAGCATGTCCAAGGTATGTCATCCTTTCATTTGAGCAACACCTCAGAGTTGAGTCCTCTTCTAGGACAACCAACTAGGTACAAGGCTTCACAACTTGCTACTTCATCCTCTTCAAGTTTAAGCAACTCTTCTACCTATCTTAGGAGGTAAACACCTATACCATAGGCACAGAGGTACCATTAGACTCATCCTCTCTTTAGGGTTTTGTTCCTCTCATGGCAGCCAAGACATCATTAGCCTCCAAGGGTCAAACACACGGCAACCACTATCATCCACTTAGGTCGCATCATCCTCAACTCCCATTGTTCCTCAAGTTTTGGGGTTTTAGGCTTCCAACCTTCTTGCCTGAGGTCTGCTCTCTCTCTAGGGCTAATCCTACAACCAACCTCTCTATAAGAGGTCCTTCCCTCATGAAGGATCGAGCTCATAAGTATGCCCCTACCTGAGTGAAGCCTATGCTCGAACTTATGTTTACTCAAGATTATCCATAACCCCTTATGCTTATCTCATAAGCCATCCATCATGATCCCTTATCTAGGGTTTCATTCAACTGTCAACACTACTGACACACTCTGGGTGTAGGCTATATCCTACTTGCAACAGCCCAAAAGGTTTCTATATGTTCTTCTCTAACCTCATCCATGAAGGAGCTATCCTTCTCTCAAACATGCACGACCCTTCTCAGGGTTGGGTTGCCAAAGGTACTCGGTCATCAACTTCTCATGGTTCATATGGCATCCAAGGCATGTTTATCATGACATCTAACTCATCATGTCATCTCTCTCTCTAACCTTCACTTAGGGTTAGGGTTAACATCATCCTCAAAGGATTTGCTAGGTCTCTATTTTTAATGGAGATCTCTACCTCCATAACTAACTCTCTCTCTTCTCATCCCCCAGATAAGAAGGTCTAGCCTCAGGTCTCCCCTGAGGGTATTGACAACTCATGTCATACAACCTAAGCATGTATCTATTCCTTTACGCTTACTCTATTAAGCTTATGTCCATGAAATCTTATTTACATGCTTTTTATTAATTTGGTGGAGGATTCCTTAATCCTTATCAACCTTACCCATACCTCAAGAGGGTGAGGAGAAGAGAGGAAACCCTAATTCTTAAGGTCCTTAACAGAATTCAAGTTGAGAAGGGAGGAACAAGATGAGAGAGTCCTAAAGGTATCTTATTTTGAGTCATATCCTAAGACATCGTCTAGGCAGTCACACAATCCGGGAGTCCTCGTATTTCGACTAGCGGTGTGGAGGAAAATATTGCCAGCCCCCGGACGTGATCCTTTTCTAGACACCTCAATCTTTCGGACAATCCTCTAATAACTCCCCTTGGGTTCTACAGAATTAGTAAAATTTAATAATTATTAAAGATTAAGTGAGGAACCTTCGCTCTAATACCAATTGTAACGACCATGTCTCCCAGTAACCCCCACTTAAGGGAGACCAATATATCATATTCGTTATCTAATAACCCGGATCAAAGGTTCAACAAATTATCAATAATAATTATGAAATTCTACTACTAAATTGAAAACGGGTATAAAATAAAAACTTTACTTACCTTTTAAAAGCTAGAATTTCTAAACTTCTATCCATGAAGATACTAACCTAACTAATCCTCCTGTGTATGTTATTTCTCATTTAGTTCCACATATGCCACTTTACTATTTGTTCTTTTCATTTGTTCCTAAAATGCCGACAAACAAAACGTCGGTCAGCAAGAAGCTGGTATGTGGAGGAAACAATAATTGTGCAACTATGTTAATAATGTAGTCAACCAAATATCATTTAACATCCAAGGTTACATTTTAAGCAATACTACTCAATCCTTCCCTATCCCCTATCTCTGTACCATCCCTGCAGTGGACGTGGATACTACCTCTCTCATATGGTAGATCCTTACCCCCATGGTCCTACCACACAGATAGCCAATTCCTAGGGTTATGGAGTCACATGGCCCTACCCAAAGGTAGCCCAATCCCTGACTCATGATGACTTGATGGTCCTACCCCATTGGTAGCCATGTACCAAGTCATTCAATGACCTGATGGGCCTACCCCATTGGTAGACATTTACTAGGTCAATCTATAAATCTACATAGGGAACTAGGATCTAATCTAGTAGGCACATCTCTTATGTGATAGTCATATTCACATTATAATTTGCATGAATTAAATTCATCCAATATTTATTTCAAGTCATCGATGAAAACTTCAGAAAACCTTGGAAAACTAACTCGGGATATTCATAAGCATAACCACATACCTGATTTGATGATTTCACAAGCATTAAACAAATCCAACCAAGAAAGTAATCCAAGCAAGCAATCACATAATTCCTGAAAAGAATATGGACTCTATTTATTACACACTTTATCAAGAATCTACTTTATTGACTTGGATTCCCTTTCTAGGGTTTCTGTATCCATTTTAGGGTTTTGTTTTGTAATTAGGGTTTCCCTTCACCTTCTACTATATTAAACCCTAATTTTATGCCATTACTCATAAACCCTAATTATCTCATCTATTCTTCAATATTAACGTTATTTTAACAACATATAACCCTATTTTTTTGATTTAAAGGTACCATTAACCATTAATTAATTTCATTAAGCTTCTTTTACATTAAAGATACTATCTCTATCTTTTTAATCTATGACAAGATCATTATGCGTATCTATCATCAATTTTAATTCACAAATGAACTTTATATATCATTAAATCCACCTTTTATTCATTGGAAAACCCTAATTATTATATTAAGGGTATTTATCCATAATTAAGGACTTTTGTATTCAAATAACTTAGAACCATCATTTAGCAATGTTTTTTTTCTCATTTTTCAAAATATATGTGATCTTATCCTCTTTCACCCTAAATTAGCGTTTCTAAATACTTAATCATTCTCATATGAGGTAAAAACCCTAAATCATGCCAATTTACATCTAGATCATAATCAAATCTAACATTATCATTCAATAGGTTATTGATACTTTAATTAACCCATTAAGCATACTAGATTCAACCTTTAATCACAAATAGGATTTTTAAGTTAACTTTAATGCACTTTTCATCAACTTATTGTACTTTTGAAATTAGGAACGGAATCAATATTTAATATATTTTTTATTGGATTCCTCTCGTTCTCCAAATCAAAATACATATATTATTTGTCCTAATCGGAGTTACCGATCATTATATATTATTTTTGCAAAATAAAAATACCTTTGGCCAATCGGAGAGCGCCACGGCGCTCAGCTCCATGCAACGTTGCTCAGCCTCTTTTGGAAACATGACAAATTTACCGCACTACCCTTGTTAAGTCAGCCGGCGCTTCTGCCCATAGAGGGGCATAACCGTCCAACGGGCCCTCCTTCTTCTTCCTTGTGCAGCTCTACTGCGTTGCCCTAGCCGCGGGTTGTGTGGCTTCTTCTCCATCATCTGGACCCCGACGGCCACCAATATCAGTTCCTCCAGGTTCGACGGCCTCCATAGCACCTTCAGGGCCTTCAAGCCACAGCCTAGGTGGCAAGGTTGGGAGTGGGTCAGGCCTACAAGTCTGCCACCCCATGGAGCAGCACTGCTGCTACCCCGCCCAGCCAAGGTGAGGGGATGCTCACCCATGCTCTCTAGGAGGTTGTGGAACTGACAGGCCTTCCTCGTAGACTCTCCCCAGCCTCCCCCCTCCCATTTGATCCATAGTTGTTTTACCTTCACGTTTAGGGTTTTGGATGAAAAAGGAAGAAGGAGGAGAGGGAAGGGTTCAGGGGATCATCTTGGATTCGACTCTGGGCTCTACCCCTTTATATAGGGGTGGTAAACGAAGTCCCAAATTGTGCAATCTATGAGGACTCAAGTCCTTCCCCAAAAGGAAACTTAATTTCCCTAGATAAAAGCAATATTCTCTCTCTTCATCATCTCCTTGCTATTCCTTTAAATACTAGGACTTCGAAAATCCTTTTTCTTAGTCTCTCTTATGCTTGACATTTACTCCATAAGCACGAAATTATAGTTTCCTTTAGTAGAAATATCACCCTTTTAATAATACCATGAAATTCATTCATTAAACATCACATTATCCTCTTATTTGACTTTATTAGTATTTTCTCTTTCCTCTTTCTTCATTGGGACTCCTTGGATCCCAAGGCACTCTATTATTTCAAAATCCTTTTTATTGGTCACTCATTATCCTTCTAGATGCATCTATATGCATTATTCTTCATTATTTCTCATTATCTTGTTTATTTCTTATTAAAATAGTTCTTTTTGAGGATTTCTCTTTTATTTTCCTCATTGGTATTTCTTTTATCATTAGGAATCCTTGGGACACGAAATTCCACTAAGGATTATTCAATTATACCTCTTTTCACTTATTTTCCACATTTCATCAATATTTTCAATTTCTTTCTTATTAAAGAAATATTTTATTGATCTTTTCTTTTCTTATTGCACTCTTTATGCAACTTTGGACTCCTTGGAACCCAAGAAACCCAAGAGGCACGAAATACCTTTTTGGATTTGCCTTCTAGAGGTTTCCACATTTTCCTTTTCTTAAAAATTCAATTATTCATTCACTAATTGAATTTTCTTGTTATTTGGGCCCAATAGCCAATAAAGCCCACAATACAAACATCAAGGCTATTATAAACAAAATCCATGCATCCAAAACAAATTATATCATTATTTGTTCAAATATCTTTAATATGAGAAATTACATTTCTCACCAAATGAACCCAAAATCAAGGTTGTAAAAATTTTGATGGTCTACAAAGGAAAGGTAGTCAAAGGGTAAGCAAAAATCTAAGAAGAGTTATAAAGATAGTAAAAAATCCAATTAGTATGCACATAAAGATAAAGGAGCAAGAAAAGAAGGAAATTGTACTATCATTGTGATGAAATAGTTTCCAAACCATCAAAACATAACATGACAACCAAAATTATCAATAACATCAACAATATGAAAACACAATGTTTGTCTTCTTGGCATAACATAAGATAAAATAAATACAACAACATTGTCCACATAAGGGACGACATCATCATGCTATGAAAGAAAGGTGAAGATAATACACCACACAAAAGGCACCTTGTGATTCTCCTAGATTGCTCTTAGTAATTCACATTAGAAGATTCCAAGTGAGTTGGTCTCACAATCCATGCTATATCTGAGAGGTATAAATAATCCATGACATGGACCAAGAGAAAAAAGGTCAACAATTGATGGTACTACATTCTTATATCTAGATATTTGCAAAATATAGTCATAAAGTATGATTCAAAGGTAATATCAAATCTAGGAGGGGACAGTTTTGTGGGACTTAATTTGAAAAAAATGACAACAACTAGTATTTCTTCAATGTTCATAATTTAAGATAGAAATTCCTCAAGGCTATGAAAAATAATCATGGTTTAAGAGATGATCAAAATATTTCAAATTATAAAATTTTAAATATTAGGAATGAGCACTATCATATCATTCTCTTGAAGGATAAAGTGCCATGCATTCAATCATCTATTAAATAACAACACCAAAGCCTAATTACTAATTTAACCAGTTGACTAGGGGACAACTAATCTATTAAATCTTTTGCATAGGGCAACAGGATGTAACCTACCTAAAGCAAGCTAAATATCTACAATGCTAAAGTCTAAAGGGACCGAAGTTTAGGGATTCAAAACTCCAATATATAAAGTCAAGTGATATCATAATATTTAAAAAAATCTAGCAATTGATATTAGAATAGTGGTGACCTTCAAGGATGGAAAGGCTTATAACAAATTTTAGGGTCCACCGCCAAACAAGATGTATACAAATCAAGATGGACAAGAAATAACTCAATAAGAAAAATAGAGAATCCAGTACCTTAGAGTCCAAGCAATATCCAATACTTCCACAGTTAGGGTTCGAGAGGATCCAAAATTACAAATCCAAACAAAAGGGATAAATCTCAAGTTGTTATTAAATCCTTGACAATCAAAATTGCTTATTATGTCTTATTAGAAGTAAGTCCATCCTTGTTATTTTTATGCATATTTTAGGTGAAAGTATTATTCCATGGTGTTTTAATCAATGAAGTATGGAAACCATAATGTATAGCTTTTCATAATGTAAACATGCATTATTATATATTGTGTATACACATGAGACATATACCAGTGAAGCACATAATGTTAATACCAAGGTGTTGGATAACTTAATTACCATGGAATCATATTTTTTGGAGAGGGTAAAGTATCACTATATCATCAAGAAAGGAGTAAAAGGGATATAAAACCTTGTATACTATACAAGTGGGTGTAAGCTACAAAACCCCAGTATCTGAGAACCAAGTTCTCAGTCCCAACCCTGACTGAGAACTTGGTTCTCAGATAGTGGGGTTTTGTATCTTAGACCCACTTGTAAAATATACAAGGTTTTCTATCCCCTATAATCATTTTTTGATGATATAGTGATACTTTACCTTCTCAAAAAATATTATTCCATGGTGATTAGGTTATCCCACCCCTTGGTATTTACATTATGTGATTCACCGGTATATGTCTCATGTGTATACACAATATATAATGATGCACACTTACATTATGAAAATCTATACATCATGGTTTCCATACTTCATTGATTGAAATTACATGGTTAAGAATTCCAATTTCTCTATGTCTTCCCCCATTACTTGTTTTGTGTTTCTTGTCTAAGGTCATACCTAACTATTTAGACAAATGTACTTTATCAATAAGGGTCATGTGCATATCATTATAAAAATCATGATAGGCACCTAAATGTTTGTCATGATATCAATAGGTGACTTCTCCACAAAATATTTATTTGTATGGTTAGTTCTGGGATTAACAAGAAGCAATGTTTGAATACCTTGTAGTTGTAGGTACATGGTGGCACTCCATCCCCAAGAGTCAGTAAGGTGGCTAGCTGATGTTGAGGGTCACAAGCTACCATAGTTATTCTGGGGTGCAACCACTAGGATAGGTGTGAGGAGGGTGGTGACCAAATCTAGGTGGTGTTATTGATGTGATTTACCATTGGTTGATGAAACTTTAGTTTTGGGGAGAATTCGATAACAACAATGACGGGGGTATAGAAGCCAGGAGATTGATTGGCGGTGTGCTACTAGCCACAACAAAGAGAAAGGAGGAGGTTGAAGGAGGTCTAAAGATCTAGAGGGGATGCAAGGGGTGCCACAAAGAATGTCTTAGGGATGACTCATCAATAAGGCATCCATGGAATATATGTATCCTAAAGGTGTAGGGTTCATGCCAAAGGAGGTTGGGCATAGGTATATGATCGTGCAACACATGGACAAAGGCATGTTGGATGTTTTTCTTTAGGTCATCATCTGCAACGACCCTTGCATTTTGGTCTATTGTGCCTCACATCAGGTGGTCGGCGGTTTCTAGGGAGAAGGCAGAACCCAGTGGAAGCTAGATTGGAAGAGGGAGAGATGAGAGAGAGGAAGTGAGAGGTTGTAGATGGTGGGATCCTTCTCTGTCGTTTCCTACTATAGGAGTTATGGGCATGTGGGGAAGAAAATGCAGCATCATGTGGTTCCCAAGCAAATGAAAACCCATTTTGACCATTTAATACAATGCAATTTAATTGACTTTCTATAAACTCCTATCTACTTCACATTTTTGTATTTCCTATTCTACACATTTGTTTTCTTTGGTATTTTAAATGCAAGTTTAATTATTATTATTATAGATATTAAAATTATTAACTCTTTTTCATATCATTGCCATGGGGTTTCAAACTTTTGACCTTTTAGTCATATAACATCAACTTTACCATTGGGTGCCACTACATTGGCAATTATTAACTCCCTTTGATTTATGAGTCTAAGATGTCTTAACATATTTATTCTCACAATTAATTAAAATAATAATACCTAAATATCAATGTCTTTTTATCTAATTCTAAAGACAAAAACCCATCTCAAGGTTCCATTATTTAGTTGTGGGGTCTCAAGAGGGGTGATTTGATTAATGTAAGAATAATTGCATTTTATACACTAAATTTTGAGAAATTCAACAAGTTGCAAAATATGCATAAGGATTTAGTAATAATGAATTTCAAAATCATGAGTATTATGCAAAGTGGCTCCAATTTATATTTGTCATTAAATTTTGGTGTGTTACAATTATCACCAGCTTTGAACATCAGAAAATAAAGCATCCTCTCTACCTTGACAAGATAAAGAAACAGGAATGAATAGAGATATTCATTTTAGGTATATGTGTTATAGAGATAAAAATATCTATTTCTTCATCTTGGGTATTGGATATTAAATGTAGATCTCATATATGCTCTAATATGCAATATTTAAAAAGAAGTAAACCCTTATTGAAGGAAGAGGTGGATTGACAAGTTACCAATAGAGAAGGAGTTATTGCAACAAATATAGACACCTATAGTTTATCTCTTCTCAGTTGGATTTTAATAGAATTAGAGAACTCCTATTATCTACCTTCCAAAAATAGAAACATTTTTTTATCTTGTTTGGATAAAATCTTGTTTGATATTGTAATAAAGAGTGGATGAATTCCTATTTCAAAAGATAACATATTCTATGGTAGTGCCTCAATGTCTTATTGTATTTATTTATTATATCTTGAGACAAGCGTATATAACATAAATACGAAGAAACTAAATCTCAATACTTAAACATAACTACATATGACACTATTGTATATGGCATATAAATAAGAAATGCATTTCTAGGATCCAAAAAGATGGTTATCCAGACTTCCTTTTATTTTGAATTCAAAGAGATGTATGATACTTGCTTTTTTGCTAAATATGACCAAAGCACCATTCACTAGTAATAGTAAGAGGGCAAGTGATTTTGTTGGACTCATGCATATTGATGTGTGTTGACCTTTTCAAACCAAGTTCTAGAGGAGTATATTAGAACTTCATCACACTAACTAATGACACTTGTACATTTCTGACATCTACCGTCACTTTTATTAACATCGATTACCATATAGAACTGACACTGAAGATCCTTCTCATTGGTTCCTAGAGAACAAACATCACTATTGATGAAGTCATGCCGATTAAGAAAAACACAGGTACCACTTTTTCTGGGTCATTAGTTACAACATCCACAAACTGATGACTAAGATAACCTATGAAATACAATTTTTTAGGGAAAAAACTTCCTCTAAAAAGTTTTCAGTTAAGCATCGTTTGTTAGGGAACCAATGATAAATTGTTTCCCTTGAAATAAGTTGTACCTCCAAATTACCTATGTCTCTAGTTTATATAGAATAAAACTAATGATGCACATACTTTCCACTGCAAAGTATTTGTTATCTATGGTGTCGGTTCTTGTCGTTCAACCGACGACAGACAATGTTCGTGCCATGTCCCCACAAAAATGTGGTTCCTCTCGAAATGTCCTTAGTTGTCGATTTGTTAAAATGAATTGGCATTTAAGTCCCAATTTTTTTTTGTTTGGATAAAGGCATGTGTCATCAATTTTTATTGTGGAACCTATCATTGGTTGTTTGTAAGAACTAATGACTTAGTCGTATTGAATCCGCATTTTTATTATTTAGGTTAGAGCCTATTTCATCGATTTTATTAACTAAACCGTGGACTACGTCCCCTAACTAAGGCTGACTTTTTGTTGTTCGGGTAAGGGTCTATGTCATCGGTTTTATTTGGTAAACTGATGACTGACTTTGGACTTAGTTGTTAGTTTCTGTTGACTAAACTGTCGACTAGGTTCCCTGACTAAGGCTAACTTTTTTTATGAGGGTTTCTATCATCATTTTTTCTTCCGAAACAAAGATATTTTGTTGTACTATATCTTGGTTTTTAGTCAGCCAACACCACAATACAATCATATCACATCTCAAATGGGCATGTATCTTTCTAGGTTTTCATATTTTTGGCTTGTACCGATGAATATATGTCTTTTCTTTGGTTGTTTTGAAAAACTGATGACTAAGTGCACTTCAGAGCACCAGTGTCAAATAGACTTCCCCCATCTCTATTTTATTGTTCGCTCGACCAATTCTTCCCTAGCTCTAGTGATTGCAACCTCTTTCGTCATTTCTCCTACTCTGCTTTCCAGCACAACTAGCTACTTAGGTCACTGCCACATCCACTAGCAGATCCTACTCCTACCACTCATGCTCTTGCTCCTGCCTCCTGCTCATGCTCCCATCACATATTGCTTCTCCAGCCATTGCTCCTACTCTAGCATCTGATTCCGCCACCACCCTCAACTCCTCCTCTATCCTCCAACAACACGGCCGCCTACTCATGCTCCAACCTATGTTGTCGTTGTCGCCACCTACAACTCCTCTTCTAGCCGCCTGCAATGCCACTAGCTACTTCTTGTACTACTCTAAACATTACTGCTAGCTGTGACAGGTGAGCATCTACTTTTTTTGTTGCTTCTTTTGAAACATTTTATTTGGATATGCATTGTGTGTATGAAGGAATATGCAAAAAGTTTATGATATTCTTGAAATATTTGTGTTTGCATTGTGTGTATGAATGAATATGCAAAAATACATGTTGTGTGTGTTGATGGTATTAGTTTGGACTTTTTATTTAAATTAGGAAATGAATTCATTAGATGTAGATTTGGATGTCTGGTTTCATGTCTTGATGAACCTTAACCTTCTTTGCGATTAATTGTGTATGGAACATAAACATTGACATGAAACATGGACCACACTTTCTTGAAAATTCATGTATTACTTTAAGCCTATATTAATGTATATTTTTTGTACATATCATATAAATGATGACACAAAGATCATAGGTATATAATTCTCTATTGGCCTGGAAACCTGCCTGAGATTTACTCATTAGTAAATCTTTGATAGTCCTTGGTTTAAGGTTGTTCTTGAACACTTATTTTCACTTAAGATGTAAGTTTATAACGTGTATTTGGTTTTCATGATTTTTTATTGGCACTTTCCCATTTGTTCTCTTAGTGCATATGTAGGTGGATATTTACCGAACTACATTAGTGTACTTAGAGAACTGTGGGAAAGTTTTGTTGAATTTTTCTTAAAAACTGAATACACATTATACACTTACTAGTGAAATTATGTGTTCAAGAATGGGATAGGTGGTACACACATTGATTACTGAACCCTAAATCCTAAACCCTAATCTGTAAACCATAACTCCTAATATGTAATCCCTAAATCCTAATCATATAAACCATATACCATAATATTTGTTTTCTCCTCGATCATAGAATGGATAGATCATGGATTTCCATTCCAATTGTTGCACCACGGAGTTTATTACTAGTTTTGATAAGTTTGTAAGATTTTTTTACGAACGTAGGAAAAGGCCTGGAGATAGGTTCTATTTCCGACGTAGGAATTGCATTAACAACTTGAAAGTCGACAGTATTGACAAAATCAAAAGTCATGTCATGTTCAACGGGATTTTACATGGTTGTACAGAATGGTACTAGCATGGAGAGACTCCAATTTTAAGATTAGTAGATTTCGATAACAATACTCCTGTTGAAGAAGAAATTGTTGATGATGATGTAGATGTGAAAGAACTGAATCTGATAGACATGGTTGACATGATGTTAGACTGTTGTGGGGTAGATCACACCGATCCACCTTCCTTATTTAGAAACATTATGCATGATGCTAAGAGAATGTTATACTTAGGTAATACTAAGTTTATGAAATTGAGAGTTGTGTTGGAATTGTATAGTCTGAAGGGTAATAGATGGAGCGACAAAAGATTCATGTCATTATTTTCTTTTTTGAAAGAAATTTTTCCTAAAGGCAACAAGCTTCCAGTCTCAACATATGAATTAAAGAAAATGTTCTGCCCAATGGGAATGAAGGCATGAAGGCTAAGAAGATACATGCATTCCCAAATTATTGTGTGTTATTCAAAAGGACTATGTTGATTTGAAAGATTGTCCAAAATGTGGGGCGTCAAGGTATAAAATGACAACTTTGGGGAAGTCCAAAACTGGCTCTCCTGCCAAGGTGATAAGGTATCTAGCTATAATACAATGGTTTCAATGCTTGTTTGCTAATACCATGGATGCAAAGAATTTAAGGTGGTATGTAGAGGTAAAGAAAAATAATGATGGGATCCTATGATATGCTTCTGATTCCCCATAGTGGAAGAAGAATGATTTATTGTAACCTAAATTTGGTGAAGAAGTCTGGAATATAAGACTTGGGCTTCAAACTGATGGGATGAATCCATACGGTACATTGAGGCCCACATAGCACTTGGCCTATTATGATTGTTATATATAGTCTTCCTCCCTAGTTGAGTATGAAAAATAAGTACTTCATGTTGTCGTTGTTGATATCGGGCCCTAAACAACATGGTAATGATATAAATGTTTATCTTGAAGCTCTGATTGATGACTTAAAGAAACTTTGGAAGAAGGTGTGATGACCTATGATGATTCATGTAGAGAGATATTTCATTTGCATGTTATGTTGTTCTGCACTATTAATGACTTTCCAGCATATGGGAATTTTTCTGGCTATAGTGTAAAAGGATCGAAAGCATGTCCTATATCTGAAGAGAACACTCATTCAATATGACTGAAACATGATAGCAAGACTGTATATCTTGATCATCAAAGGTTTCTTCCAAAAGTTCATCCTTACCGAAGGTTGTGCACATTGTTCAATGGATCAAATGAGGAATTGAGTGTCCCTAAACCTATATCAGGGGAGGTTGTTTATGAAAGAGAAAAAGACTTTCTCAATGCATTCAGTAACAGGTCACAATGTACCAATCCCACACAGAGTGACAAACAAGAGGTCAATATTCTAGGATCTTCCTTATTAGAGTTCTATGGTAGTTAGGAAATGTATCAACATCATGTATGTTGAGAAAATGTTTGTGATAGAGTCATTAATACTCTGTTGAATGTACCAGGTATGACTAGAGATGGCATCAAATCTAGAATGGACCTATGTGAATGGGAATAATGAAAGAAATAAAAGAAGAAGTTATTAGTGATCAGAAAACATATTTACCTCCTTCTTGATACACATTGTCTATAAAGAAGAACAAAACATCTTGGGAGTGCTTGCTTAATGTTAAGGTACCATAGGGATACTCTTCCAATATTTTTAGATTGGTATCTATGAAGAGTATGAAACTGATAGGTCTTAAATCTCATGATTGTCACACTCTAATGCAATAAATATTGCATGTCGAAGTTTGATATATACACCCCAAGCATGTAAGGTTTGCAATCACCAAGTTTTGTTTCTTCTTCAACACTTTATGTAACAAAGTTATTGATCCTGAGAATCTTCATAAATTGCAAAGAGAAGTGATCATTACCCCATGCTAGCTTGAGATGTATTTTCTTCCTACTTTCTTTGATATCATGGTGTATCTTATTGTTTTTTACTAGGAAACTATAAATGTTGGGACCAATTTTCTTGCATTGTATGTATTCTTTTGAAGGTACATGAGTGTTTTTAAAGCTGATGTTTGAAATTGTTATCGTCCTGAAGGGAGTATTATTGAGGTTATGGACTTCTGCAATGTCTTTTAGTTGTAATGAAGCTCCTGTAAATGAAAAGAATATTGAGGACTATTCCGACAAAGGGACTTTAGGATCACAAGTGGAAGTAATTAGTCATCAGATGTGGGAACAAGCACACTTGTATATTTTACACAACGTCGACAAAGTGAGTTCTTATATCACTGAACATACCAATTTCATCAAGACAAAATATCCTCAAGACAATTCAATGTAGCTTGTTAGAGAGCATAACAAGACATTTATTAGGTGGTTTTGAAGATAAAGTCTAACATCAACTATCTCAAACACCAAATAATGTTGCTAAAAATATCAATGCCTCACCTTTAAACCAAAAATGAATGTTATGTATTATGAAGGGTTTGACATAAATGAATTTTCATATTACATGAAGAATTTCAATGATAAGATTTTCATCTAAAATAGTGGGGTAAACCTTTGAGAGTATTCATTTTATTTTTCTATTGTGGAGGATAAGAGTCCATGTGATGATAAAATATCATATTACGGTGTCAGTGAAGACATATGGGAGTTTGACTACATAGATTTTAGAGTTTCGTTCTATAAGTGTAATTGGGATGATAACACAAAAGGAGTTGTAGTGGATGAATTGGGTTTCACATTAGTGAATTTGGAAAAGATTGGCGAGAAGGGTGAACCATTAATAATGACATCATAGGCAAAGAAAGTATTTTATATTGATGATCCTACAAATGAAAAATGGTCGATTGTTCTTCATGGTAAAAGGTAGTTCATTGTAGATCCTATAGATGAAGAAGAGTACTATGACAAGTATGATGACTTTAATCCATTCTTACTTTTCTTTCCATGATGATCTATTGAAGTTGACACTGACTTATAAATGCGTGGAGATCACACCGAGGGAATATTCATTGATAAAATATCCCAACATTAAATGCATGATTTTATTCTTTTAAATGTTAGATGTGCATTTTACATTCTTTATCACTTATATTTCATTGTTTAACTATTTTTTGTGTGATATTTATTCAGATGGCATATGACCATGATTTGATGACTATGATGATGATTATCGTGAGGACGAGCACCATGACGATGTGCACCATGAGCATGACACCAGTTTAAGTTGTATTATTTTATTACATAAATGTCTATCTTGTTATACGATTTTATTGTTTTACAACATATATAAGTTATATATTTTGTCAATTTTAGCATGAGTATGTGCACCCTGAGGATCTTGTTGAGCTTGTTGAGCAATATAGTCAGTGTACAAAATAAGGTGCATCACTGCAATGAACAAGTTAGTACAACCAAAGGGTAACTAACTGAAGTTGGTCATTGAGTTTGATGATTCAAGAAATCATATTGGGAAGAACCATAGTTCTCTTGTGGAATATCTCGGGGTTCTTACTTGTAGAAAATGTAGTGTAAAAGTACAATCTTGGCATAAAATTGATCAAGGTTGGAAAGACTTAATATGGAAATAACTATGTGTGAGATATTATCATTTACAATTATGTTTTGAAGGCTATTTAAAATTCTATTTTTAAGAATATTCCATTAAGTATATGAACTTTTGTAGAGCATATTTGACATGTATGAAAAACTACATTCTAAAAAGGTGTTGCAAAATTGTGGAAGGGTACTAAGGAAATGTAGGACAAATCTGACTAGAGAATACGTACGGGACACCGAGAAGAAAAAGAAGTCAGCCATTGAGCAATGGAACTATCTTCACCCAAGGCTCGAGGATGTGTTTGTTGCTAAGAGACAAATCGATGAATTCAATGTATTAAGCCTCGCTCCTCATTTTGAATACATTCTTATGAATTCATTGTTTTACCTAGACCCTGATTGTTATATTTTACATATCAATTATGACATTCTTATTAATTGAATATATTACATATTTAACATATGTTTTGGATTAACCAGGTTGTAAGCAATGCTCAAAGAGAAAGGTGTGCAAAGAATGTGCACAACCACACAATTGGTCGAGGTGGCTATGCAAAGCTTTACTAACAGATATTGCAAGTGACTTTTTGTCAACAACCTATTCCTGGGACTACTGAGTCCTCCACTACTCCTACACCTCTACCTTGCCATGATCAATGGATATCTGGGAGTCAAACCATATTTGGAGAAATACCCAATCCCACAACTATTGAGGTGACTGCAAAAATGGTAAAATTCAACTCTCAGAGCAATTACTATTGATGATTGTTATGTTTTACCTTGACCTTGATTGTTATGTTTTACTTAACAATTACTGTTGATGATGATTAGCAAGATCTCCACGAGCAAAGGAAACAAGGCAAGTTCATCCTTGAGGGCACATGGGATGAATTGACAGTTTCTATAGGTAATCCAGAGCATCATGGGCGTGTTAGGGTTGTTGGAGCTAGTGTTAGTATAAGAGCCTTCTTTGGGCCATCAGAGCATAAGTGAAATCTATCTAGAAAGGAATATTCTCGTAAGAGAAGGTACAAGAGATAATTGTAAAGTAAATAGAGAAAGCAATAAGACAATATCATGATTCTCATTCAGCTCCTCAGACAATACATGTGGTGCCCCATGCTTCATACGAGGTGGACACCCCTACGACAAAGGTGGTTGGGAGTAATCTCGTAGACCCGCCACCTAACATGTCCATTGTAAGTTTTTTTATGATATAGTAGTATTTCAGAATGATTTGTATAATACATTTGAGTTTAGGTACTATAACATCCCAAAATTTTAATTTTTTGAATAGTCTATAATTAGAAACCTTCATCTTCTAATATGAAATTTCTTTGGATTGATACAAAACTAATGTGATTATAAGACCCAAATATAATGTAAACAGAAATTTATTTGAATCAAGCAATGTTTGAAACCTATTTAAGTAGTTTGTAATTCTTTTACATCAACCTTGGACCTAATTGGAGAATAAGTCATGCATCAGAGGAAAGAGCGAAATTGACCTTTATGGTGTGCATATATTCAGCCAAATAAAATTTGTAAGGGTTCGTCATGATGATAATTACCTATCTCGAAAATATGGGCTTCTAGTTGTTTCTAGATAAATGTAGACAATTGATATATGGTTATCTTAAAAAGTGGAGTAGAGATGATTGTGTTTGTCAAACATAGGAACTAACTAGTTTTTCCGTTTCATCTTAGTAGAATTGGGTAACCTACACAATTTGGTCTTGTTTGAATGATTCTAAGAGCCTTGATTACATTGGAAAAGATAAAACCCATTATCTACTATATTTTCTTAAGGTGTATTGGAGGATTCGACCACTGATTGCATGTCTAAAGATCCCTTTTGGAAGTGGATTTGTGTAGTCTTGTCTTGTCTTGTTTTCCCAAGAACATCCTACTGGGACTAGAAATATGGCATGGTGCCCACATCTGCAAGTTATCTATAGATCATCTTTGCCAAACACTTCTATATAGTTCTGCCTTCCTCATTTTCATCACACATTTCGAAACGGTCTCATACTCCCAAAATCCAAAAGAGAAAGAATTGTCCCTCTTATCCCAGTGGCACACTCGGAACCCAACACAGTTCCATCTTCTCTAGAGATTCATCCCAGCATTCCTGCCAGCAAAAAACCCTTAAGCATGGATTGTCGATGTGGATCACCTTAGTAGGGGCTTCCAATGATATTGATGTAGAGGACTTTACAAACCCATGCAAGGATATTATGTTCTACATCTTACCACCATAGTTATTCTTTGATTTCTGAACCACAAGCAAATCATGACTGCATACAACCATCTTTATGTATTTCTTCTCTGTATTCCTTGTCGGATACCAATGAACTCACACAGGCATTGATTTCTTATTTTTCCTGGGTGTATAGCATTTTTTATTTCTTCTCTCATGGTTACTGATGGTGGTGGAAATATTCCTGGTCCATAGGCCACTCACCCATCCTTCTTGGTCTCTTTGAGATTATGGTGACAACTGGAACATGTTTCCAAAGGTGTTTTACCGATTTGATCCCAGAAGAACAAGATATAAGTTTTCTGTGGAGATCGTCGCTCTATGTCTACGCCTGAAGATGATCAATCAAACTTGAATTGAATGATTCTTCCACGAGCTTCCTTTTGTTGTACTAGTGCCTCAATGGGTATTTTTGTCTTTGTATTCTGCTCTCCTGGTGATTACATTGTATGTGTTGGATAAATCCCTACCCAAGAGGTTGTATGTCATTGAGCCAACTGGGTGTCGATCCCACGTCTAGATATTTCACACATCATTTATATAATAGGTTTTTTCCTTGAATTTTGATTGGATAGTTCTCCATAAATTCGTAGTGAATAAATCGATGATTAGTAAAAAAATGAGCAAATAGGATATGGAAAGGATTTTTCGAGATCTATGTGATGGATTAAGTTTCAAAGCCTGATTTGACTTCAAGTTTCCATGTGTTTTCCATGAACCATGAAACCTAAGAAACCAAGTGAATGTAATAATAATGAATGATCATTGAATATACAAGGTGATTAGGAATCATCTACCCCAAGAACATGATTAGGGATTCCTTAGTCTAAGAAGAGCAACTAGGTTTATCTCTAAGATAGGTAAATGGTTCATGCCGATAAGTATTCACTTATAAAACCAATTTATTTACATGTTTCTTATATATGACATTACAATTTATGTGTTCTAATGTTCTAATCTTTTAAGTAAGATATGCAGTGAAGGTTTTAGACATGATTGTGTTATCACATATACCCAATTTCTCAAGTTGAGATATGTTATTAAGATTTCTCATAATGGTTGGGATTCATGAACTAGGTTCTTGAGAAAATTTAAGGTTCATGTTCCTATAAGATTTCATAGCAAAGGTTCATAATATGAATAAGAATATAATATTAGATATGCAAGTAACATTATACTTTCATGATTATGTGGTATAACCATGTACTTAGTATTTCAAGAATATGTTATAAAGATATATTATATAGATAAAGGTATGAGAGATAAGGGGGCATATGGATGGAAACTTTATGAATTCCAGTAGTCATTAATGGAGTTTCATGCATCCTAGTATTTCTTAGTAGAGGTTCTACAACAGGTAACCTACTCTATAAGTGGACTGAAGAGTAAAAAGGGGGAAGGGGTCAAAGCCTAGGCATAGAATTGGAATCGGCAAAACCCACCATTCTCAGTGTAATTTTCAAATGTCATTTTTGTGTTAAACTAAGTATACAACAATGCAAAACCAATACCAGAACGTCACCTACCATCAACAATTTAATGTGTATATATGCATCAACTACAACGATCTTAGAATATGGCAACCAAACTAGGCCTACAAAGTTATTTATATTTGGTAGAATGATTAAGATCTAAGAGTTAATAAGAATATCAACATATAAGTTTTGAACATATTAAGACATGATCAAAGATAAAGACAATATTAAGATCATAATGTATTCAGAATTTAGTCTATGATAATTTAATAAGATTAGGATGTATTAAGTATGATTAAGATCCAACATAAGATTTTATTAAGATTCATGATTTGAGTCATGATAAGAACATGAGAAATATGGTTTAAGATTTATGATGTATGCCAACATAAGAGAGACATGCCCCATGTGCTATGTGCAGGTCATGAGGCACATGCTCTTAGTGTAGGCCGATTCAGATACATAACCTAGGCCCTTTGTGCATTTTATGTGACCCAGGAACCATAGTACATGTCATGAAACCTAGGTACCAGGGTGCAGGTCTCCAGAGAGAGATCAATAAAAAGATAAGAATTAAGTTAAAGAAAGAAGAGATATTATGTTTTAGATTTCATACAAAGTTTAATATTAGTTTCATGCTTATAATATTCAAGACTATTTTGTAGTATCTTATTTATTTAGTAATGCATATATTAGAATACTCATTCCATTTATGTTAACAATCGCTTTTCCAAAGTATGGCTGGGGATGATATGTCCCTAGTTGAAGAGTAAGAGCAAAGTAAATCCCAAAGAGTCAAGTACAAGGATAGATTAGGCTTCAGTCTGGTGGGGTGCCAACTACAAGATGCTCCTTAGATTTATAGATTCAATTATATGTTTCCATGTTTAAATATTCAGAGTAGATACTTTGACAATGAGGTTTCCATGTGATAACATTTATGTTTCTTTTGTAAGAACAATCATGAGAATGTTTTAATACTTTAGTTTGTGTGATAGATTATATTGTTGTTATGAATGCTAGTTTAATGTAATACCACCTTGAGTACACCAGTTATAGATAACTTGGTGTCGCTTCCTCTATGTGCATGTGTGTACTTAGGGAGACCATATGGTATCAGAGCTACATTATAGTTGGTCACCATATGAGTTCTCATGTTCTTACTTATGATTGGCCTATAAGAGGTTAAGTGAGAGTAGAGTGCAGATTCATATTGATAAGTAGTAGCCCTATGAATAGAAGAAGTAAGTGAAAGATATAAAAAATTAAAGTAGAGGTCTTTCCATGGAAAATAGTTTGATAAGGATTAGGGTTATGTTTCTAGATGCTTTGGACTTTTACGTTAACTTTAAAATTAAATATACCACGCTCTCTCTCTTTCACACATGTTAGTGGTATGGGACACAAGATTGTGGTTTTTTTATAGAGAATCTTATGTGTGTAATCATGTTTGTCTTGTTCTTTCAAGTGAATATGGTATGGGACATGTGCATGAGGGAGGTGCTAAGATAAGTATGATAATGTTGGGTTTTATGTGGTCGGAGTACGTAGCAAAAATAAAAAAAATTTACTTGACCATAAATCCATAACCAGTAGATCGCATCAACATTTTTGTAATGGGAAGGATGGTTTTAACAAGATATACCTAGTCATGAGGCTTGCTCAGTGACTATACCTTGTAGAAAGTGTGGTCTTTAACCACTTGTATTTGATGGCATATGTGCAGCTCCTGGTCTTGACCCGGACTGCGGTTGACTATCATCCTCCAGAGCGACAGAAGTCTCTCGCCTCTATAGATTGTCTACATGGATTATCGAGAACTCTATTCGTCTTGAAGAATGGACTAGAATAAGTTGTCCCCTTTGGTCAGTGTACTAGTCACCAACACACTCTCCCACTAATAGTAGCTTTTCTACATTTGTCTTTCCCTCATTGTTCCTCCCTGGATGGGTAGAACTTGCTTGGGCTCTCTCGGTTACCACAACCAGAGAGAACAACAACTTTGTAGAGCAACTAATGTTCTGAGTTGTGTCTCTCAAGAAGCCCCATGTACCCCTCTATTTATAGTAGAGGGTAGGGTCAGGGTTCCCAGTCTGTGCGGGAGTAGAAGGGTCTAGAATTTCCATGAACAATTTGCACTGTGACAAATGAACCGGTCATTTCATAAATAAAACGGTCATTTGACAAGGTGAGCCGATCGGTTCACTAGTGAACTGGTCAGTTGGGAGTGTGAACCGGTCGGTTCGCCCAGTGAATCAGTCATTTCACTTCCCTGACTTGCCTACAATTGACTTTCCTTATTCGTTTCTAATTAACACAAATATTAATTCTTGTCCCAATTGAATTGAATAAGTGAAACAAAAAACTATTCTCACAAATCAGGAAAACCCAACACTGGTCATTTGGACCAGTTGAACCGATTGGTTCAGTAGAGTGAACCGGTCATCTCACTGACCATGAGTCGATCGGTTGACCCAATGAAATGGTCGGGTGGTGGTCCAGATTGTCCAGAACACAGTCAATTCAGATCTCAATCAATCCAACACTCTAATCATTTGGTTCAACAATTGAACTTGATGATTCTGAGCCAAGTCTATTAATTGAATGTTTGATTGAGTACCTAAACTCTTTAGTAATCAATCCAAACATCATTCATGGATAAACCCCTCTTCTAGGTTAATCCTTTGTGTGTGACACTATAGGTCCCATTTCACGTTGGCAATGAATGTCCATAACTAGCTTATGACATCACAAGAAAAGAGTAGTACCTAGTTGCACATCAGTGCTACACAAGTGAAAAGGAAAGTTGGTGAACAACTTTCAATCCTATAGTCTGTGATTGGTGTTCCAGTGAATGTATAATTCCTTTATTTCTAATATCCTGAATGAACTCAAGGGATGGAGTCATCATCCTTTCAATGTTCGTTCATGTTTCTAGAACTAGAGTAGATTGTCTGAGATATGTGTCACATCAATATCATATATTGATTCACATGTGCATGTGCATGCCTTTCTCAATCTCACTTATCAAGTGACCTGGACATCATACTCCCTTAAGATGAACAAATCCCATATCTATCACCCACAGTCCATCTCATGCGTCAAAGCCACCCAATCATCACCGTTATAACAACCCATTTTTCAGGACTTTGTTTGATGATGTCAAAGTGTACCCAATCACATTCGACGAGTACAGTGATTTAGGTCTAAGAATCACAATCACTACCATCACTATGAGCGATGATTCTGACTACCATGTCATGGTTCCACATATCACTCTCATGGTGGGTATGTCTGATACACTGTTCTTCAACATGTATCTGTTTGCTTGGTTTGATATCATATATCATGACTAATGAGACACTATCATCAACCAACACACACTCTAGTCTTGATGTGTCATTATTGTCTATCAACCTTCCACAATGACATCCGACTACGGAAATAACAATAATGTACATACTCTTACATATGTATGATCTCATTGTTCAGGTCCTCAACCTGAAGACATACGTCATTGAGTATTGTCATTTTTTAGACATTCATTCTGCTCCATCATTTATTTCATAATCAATTGAGCTAGAATAAATTGGAAGCTTGCCTTTGATAATTATTAAATCCATCATGATGTATGCCAATCCAATCATCATATGATTGTCTCTTAGGGCATACATACCAATAGACTCCCACTTGCACTTAGAGCCAATCACCTTCGAATCATATTCTTAGTGATCTCTAAATATGCCCCACATGTTTCATTGCACTAGTGCTAATCCAATGAGTTAGCAAAATTTTGCTTTAGTCGGTATATTGCATGTTTCACATTTCCTTACTGTATGACATTTTGAATGAGATGTAGTTGTTGTAATATGCTATCTTATATTCCTTTCCTAACAATTATCTCCATAGTTTGACTTAGTATTTCTACTTTATCATCAATGGTTGGAATATCTATAAGTTCATCTATATGAACTTCTAGATCCATATAGTATCCTATGGTGTTCATAAAACAAGGATACTCAACATTCCTTTCAGAATTAAATGGCCCTTTTAATTTTACTCAGAACATTTCTATTCAACAACACATATTCACTTTTATATTTTGTGATCATTTTTATGTCATTTCGGAAGCTTACATTAGTATAACTAATTTACTCTCAACTCTTCCATTTATTACTATAGAACTAATCCTTTAATACTTCACAAGTACTTAAATAAGTTCTTTATGGTATTCCAATGACTCTCACTGGAAGTAGATAGACATCCACTCATCATGTCCAATACATATGAGATAACTGGATGAGCATATCATATTGTCATGTCCAATACATACAAGACGATGAATGCATTTACATTTTCTTGTCATGTATGATACATACAAGATAATGGGATGATTACATACATGATAGATCCAATTGTGAACGCACAAGGCATCTATCTATGTGTTCCTATTCTTCATAAGAATTTGGGACACTAGGCATCTGAGAAACTAACTCCATGTAATACGGACAAGTTTTCTCCCACTGAATCTTTACATACGGAACCCTTCAGCACAGACTGCCAATGTATGCTCTCCCTTTATCCGTTCAAGAGACTTCTGAGAACTATCTCTATAGGTCTTTTTTCCTATCACATAGGACATTTCTCTTTATTCCTTTAAAGAAGGTATTTCCACACCAGTTTCTATTCTTAGAATGTTTCATTCCTCATCATTGTGTGGAATATGAATATGCTCCCACTAAATCTTTGTAATCACAGATCCTTTCTTTATTTTGATATATCAGTCAAACCTTTTGACTATATAATCAAAGTAAAGAATCCAATTCTAAGGTGCTTGTATTTAAGCAATCATATTGATTAAACTCTTGTAACTTATAGACCACATTTGCATTATCAGAATTATAAAACCCTTCAGGTTGTGTCACGTACACAACCTCATGTTATTCCTTCTAGGAATGTAGTTTTAATATCCATATGCCAAATTTCATATTCTTTAAGTTCCAATAGCAAGCATGATCCTTTATGTCCTACAGCCACTGCAATTGGTGAAATAAAATCATCAGTTTCAACACCTTGAACTCACTTGGATTTATCTCAACCAATCATCTATTCAAATGTCATCCATATCAGTCTTAACTCTTAAGGCCCAATTGCACTTATGGGTTTTATCCCTATAAGTCCTACCATTAAGGTCATACCTTATTTGGTTCACATGGAAGTCATTTTGGATCTTATGGCTTCAAGCCATAACTCAAAATCTGGTTCCTCAATATCATCTAGATGGATTATTGGCTCATCATCATATGACCAATTCATCACCAATGAGTTTGTAGGATATCATTATCCATCAAGCTCAAGGTGTTTTCTACTAGATATATGAGGTGTATTTGTTACATAAGGAATTTGAAATTCCACAGCACTTGTGATTCTTAATCTCCTTTCGTACCTTTATTTAATGTAAAGCATGTCCTTTCGAAGAATTCTAGAAGATTAGTTATTTGTTTGATGATCATACTCTTACTATTTAGAGTATGATTCTTCTTTGATTTAGACATCATTATGCCTTAATCATGAGTTCTCTATGATACACTATCATAGTTACTCACAAGTTCCTCAAACATTTGGTTTAAGTATCTCATTCATTGATCATATCAAACAGTTAATACTTTTACCAAGTTTGTTCTTGATTTATGATATTCTTGAACATTTCAAGATATTCATATTGGTATTTCATTAAATACCTTATCTGAAGTATTGGGATTTACTCCAATAGGTATGTATATACATCAATATGTATTATACCTAATAGAATAGTCATTCTCCCACTACATCTAGTGAAGATTTACTTGTCATCATGCCCAATAAACAAGACATTCATATCTCTTAGTGGTTCATTAACCAAGAGAGTCTAGTTTATCCATCAACATGGAACCTAGAGATGAATTTCTCATTCATTTGTTTAGATGATAATGCTAATTTATTGTTTGATTCATCAATAAATTTTAGGTATTATTGTTTTATCTCATGCATATCAAGTACCACAAGATAAATAAGGCATTGCCATAAAAGATCATATCTTTGAAATTGAAACAAGAATTTTATTGATAGACATCCTTGTCATTACTAGATGCAGAAATAAAGTGTTTCTATTTATTGGAAAAATGAAATAGCAGCTCATGACTCTATTGCATGACCTTTGGGCTGAAATAAACTAAAAGGTACTACTATCTATGCCATCAACACTTGCTCCAATGTTGATGAGTGTTCCTTCTTGGTCCTTTCAGGAAGGCCATTACTTCTTTTCTGATCATGCACATCATATATGTCATATCTATATCTTGGTATCATATACCTAAGATAAAGAAGCATTTTAAGTTTATTTAATGATACCTAAGGTGGAAACTTCCATCCCCTCCTTCTTCTTTACTTCATCTATGTAGAGATGGAAATTTCTCTTCTAATTTCCTGGCTCATGACAATGGTGACATTTTCCTCCCTTGTTCACCCCTCCCTTGGCTTTGATAGTTGAAGATGACTTGGGCTGCTGGCTAGCATCAGAACCTTTCTTTACTTTGCCTTTGCCCTTGCCCTTAGACTTTCCCTTCTTTCTATTGATCATCATCATAGATTTGGGTTTGTCTTTCTTCATTTGTGCCTCAACTATCCTCAACATGCCCAACAACTTTGTCAGTGACATGTCAAAGTTGTTCATGTTTAGTTCATCACAAACTGACTGTAGAATTCTGGCAATGATTGCAGTATCACATCAATAGCCAACTCTTGGCTCAGAGGGAATCTCAGTCGAGTTAGGTTCTCTACATACCCAATCATCTTGAGTGTGTGAGGGCCTACTGGATCTCCTTGTGTCATGACACACTTGAACAATGACTTAAAGACATCATATCTCTCTGGTCGTGCTTGTTCTTGATACATGTTCTTGAGATGTTGAACCATCTCAATGATGTCCACGTTCTCATGTTGTCTCTGCAACTCATAGTTCATTGAGCACAACATCAAGCACTTCACATCAATGGCATCCTCAGTATGCTTCTTGTAGGAATCCTTTTTATCCTTTGGTGCATTGGGAGTGGGTTCTTCTAGCTCTGGTGTATCTAGGACATAGAGCTTTCTCTCTTGAGTGAGAACAATTCTCAACGTCCTAAACTAGTCATGGAAGTTGTTCCCATTTAGCTTGTCCTTCTCAAGGACTGGTGACAATGAAAACTGATTGTTGTTGGTAGCCATTTATTCTACAAAAAGGAAATTTGCAATTTTAGTCCAAAACTCTTTTGATTTAATTTTATTTTAAAATTGACGATATTAATTAGGTCATTAATTAATTATCACTGCCACTATTTTGATCAAATTGATAAACCTCATGTATCAATTAGAATATTTCAGTGTACAACCTTCTAGTGAGCAAGATCCAGACTTCCTCTAAATTATGGACTAGTGAGGACTGTCACCAACAACTAGATTCTTTTAGGTAGGCAACTTTTGCCAATTGCATCATATGCAACTCTTGATAGATGTTATGCACAACTCTTTGTCATGAACATCTGCATGCCTCAAGGTCCTTAATCCTATTAAGATCACCTTGTTAAGTCCAACCTAAAATCCAACACAATGAATATGCACCATGTGATGGCAGACCCAAATATTCACCATCACACTTCCACGAGATAGACGGTGCACCACGTGAAGGCGTGCCCAAACTTAGTCGATCAAGCTTTTCATGTGTGCTACTTTTGGAAGGCATATTCAACTTAATATGTTTGTTGAGGGATTTTAATATGCTTATATATGCATATATGTATCCAATAACCACATATATAGTACGTATCATATACATGTTATATCCCACAAACAAAAACATGCAATAATGATAAAGCGATGATTATGGCCATCCTATTGAAGTTCCTTGGATCCATAAGGAACTACGTTCATCTAAGGTTTACATCACATGCAACCTGTTAGTGATGAAGATCTATGCTTGCCATTCTGGTTTGACTGGTTCAACCTTTGAACTGGTCGACTCACTTCTTAGCCAGTCAGTTGGTCTCCTCCAGCCGATCATTTTGCTCCTCCAGATGGTCGGCTCGTCTGGTCGTATGGGCTTCTCATTGGTCCACCAAATGATCCTCGGTCGGTCATCTCGGTCCTTCAAGAGGTCATCTTTAGTTTTTGTCATTTTAAAGAAATAAAGCTAATCATATTTTACATAAAATTTGTGAAACCTCGAGTTACATTCGAGGGGAGCAAAGGTAAACGAGAATCTCGAGTTACATTCAAAATAGAAGAAGAGGGCTCGGTGCGCAGACTGAGATGCAAACAACCATAACCAACCACACATATGCACATAGGGTTTATAGGCCATAACCATGTTACACATCCACCATCAAAACTGTTTTAGGGTGACACATATCGATTGCATATATACCATATATTATATGTATATATTAGTTTGGGATCATGTGGTATTAATCAGAAATTCACATTAGTCATTTAAATGTTCACATCCTATGCAATAAATAAAAGATAGTAAAACCAAAATCTGATCATATTGATTATCCCAAAACATAGAATATTGACGTGGCTCTGATACTACTGTTGGGTTTTACGTGGTCAGAGTAGGTAGGGAAACAAAAAATTTACTTGACCATAAATCCATAACCAGCAGATCGCATCAACATCTATGTAATGGAAAGGATGCTTTTAACGAAATATACCTGGTCTTGAGGCTTGCTCAGTGACTAAACCTCATAGCAAGGGTGGTCTTCTACCACCTGTCTTTGACAACATCTATGCAGCTCCTGGTCTTGACCCAGACTGTAGTTTATTGTCATCCTCTAGAGTGGCATAAGTCTCCCGCCTCTATAGATAGTCTACACGGAATACCTAGAACTCTAGTTGTCTTGAAGAATGGACTAGAAGGAGTTGTCCCCTTCCATCGGCGTACTAGTCACTAACACACTCTCTCACAACCAGTTTCTTTTCTATAGTTGTCTTTCCCTCGTTGTTCCTCCCTGGATGGGTAGAACTTACTTGGGCTTTCTCGGTTACCACAACCAGAGAGGACAACAACTTTGCAGAACAATTGATGTTTCGAGTTGTGTATCTGGAGAAGCCCACTGTACCCCTCTATTTATAGTAGAGGACAGGGTCAGGGTTCCCAGTATGTGCGGGAGTAGAAGGGTCTGGAATTTCCATGAACAATTTGAATTGTGGCAGGTGAACTAGTCGTTTCATAACTGAAATGGTCGTTTGGCAAGGTTAGCCGATTGGTTCACTAGTAAACCGGTCAGTTGGGAGTGTGAATTGGTCAGTTCACCTAGAGAAACGGTCGTTTTACTTCCCCGACTTGCCTGCAATTGACTTTCCTTATTTGTTTATAATTAACATAAATATTAATTCTTGTCCCAATCAAATTGAACAAGTGAAACAAAAAACGTTTCTCGCAAATTGGGAAAACTCAATACTGCTCATTTGGACCAGTTAAACCGATCGATTCACTAGAGTGAACCGGTCATCTCTGTGACATCCCCGAATTTTCTAAAACTTAATCTGATGTGTGACGTCCAAATTGAAACCCTCACCTCAGCGAGAATCCCAATTTAAACACCCCACATTAGGCTAAGAAGAAGAAAATCAAGGGAGTCAGAAGGAAACAATTAGTAGCACATGTACATGAACAATAATAAAACCATACACACATGTTCACCATTCAACATATAATTACAACATGAATTGTTACAGCATTTGATATTACATATTGAATATAAAACTTATACATATACATGTACTACCACTAAACTACAGGATCTTAAGACAATAGGTCCACCTAAACATCAGCTCACCACACAACTCACAACTGTCCTGGATCTTTAAGAGCATAACCACAACCTAAACAAAAGATTACATGTGGTACACGTCATCACAATATTCAAGAATATTGTACTGAGTACGCCTACGTGTCTTTTATATACCTCTCATCATATCTTGGCAATAAGATAAAACTAATATACTTGGCAGTAACAGAAGAATATAAGAAAAGTGTATACTTGCACAAAGATGTTCATTAGAAAAATAGAACACATATTTTTAATCACATTTCCATCATATATCTCGTACATCTCCCCCCA
Source organism: Alisma plantago-aquatica (assembly GCA_963693085.1). Classification (NCBI taxonomy): domain Eukaryota; kingdom Viridiplantae; phylum Streptophyta; class Magnoliopsida; order Alismatales; family Alismataceae; genus Alisma; species Alisma plantago-aquatica. The sequence continues at coordinate 1,246,340,173 of OY856409.1, forward strand.
AGGGATTTGATGTTTTAGGCCTTATGATCTGCTACCAAAGAGTTTGAGATCATTTTACGTGTGATCTACTACCAAAGAGTTTGAGATCTAACACATGTGATCTACTACCATAGAGTTTGAGATCACTTCAATGCACTGTACTACCAAAGAGTTTAGTTCTATCATATGATGGATTGGATATCTTATGTTTCATGTGTTCATAGCCATACATATGGAAAATCAAGAAAGATATCATACAAGAACAATCATTGCATCCAATACCATATGCCAAGTATTTTACTACATATAACACAAGCATAATGTATAATAAGCCAAGTAAGAGGTAATGGCGTACCTTCCAAAGAGATATCCTAATCACATATTCCTCATGTCATCTAACCTTGGTCATCCCTAATTAAGACAAGATCATATACTATCAGGTTCTCATCATCATACATCTCATATTAACCCTAAACGTGTTCATTTTAGGGTTTTCTTACTCATTATGATATGTGTATCATTACTTGTATTCTTGTTTTGGGATTATCTTACTGATGTCATTTTCCATATTATATATTGTTATCCAAACATTAGGTTCCATATCCTTTTGTGCACATATAAACCCTAGGTTGCATGCATTATTCATATTAGGGTCACATCACATGTATTAAGGGTTTTCTTCATATAACATGAATTTCATGTATATAAGTAATCTCAAATTAAAATTGAGGTTCCATATACTGATATGAGCTTACTCTGTAAATTTCATCATTTATTGAGCATGCATGTATTTATTGCATTTCATTTAGGGTTATTATCCCTAGATAGACATATTAAGGAAATTACATTATTCTGTGCATCAACATTATAATTACTAACATCAGATCGATTCTATATCATGTTCTAGAGTTACTGGTAAATTTTCATAATTTCTAACATTCATTTGCTATTTATTACACATGATATGAGTATTTTACCTCTTTCATGATAATACTGAGATTTAAGCATCAAAAGACTATTATTAAGATTTCATGTGGCTCTAAACATTTTTTTGAGAATTTCGGTATACTATTTGTATTTTTCTAACAAACGAGCTATTTTCTATGATTTATACAAGATCTGGATATTTCTTAGAATTTTAGAGGGTATTTACCTTTTGCAGCCACTCAGGACCCGCCATGTGGCCCTGAGGAGGGACGACTTGGTCATTGCTGCTGGCCTCAAGTGAGTAGTCGGTCCAGAGAGTAAATTGGCTGGTTCAGGTGGGATTTGGGCTGGTTCATGCTTTGATTGGATGATTTGTGGCTGGTCCAACTAAACCACCCCGCTCTCCTTCTTGTGATCTTGCCCGACGCGTTTGCGTGACCTGGGTGCCGCCGCACGGTCCTCCTCAAGGATCTGTTCTTCTAGGAAGGAGCCGCCACCACTGTGTTCTCAGGCCCTTCGTCTTGGGTTCGTCCGAGACCTGAGGGGGGGGACTCCATTCTAATGCGCGAGGGTCGTCGTCGCCGCCTCGTCAAAAATTTTGTTGGCAGCGGGAGACGGTGACGGTGACGCTGATGCGATGTCTCCCCCTCCTCATGCTGCCCACGCGATGGACTGGTCGAGCACTGCACCCTGCTGACCACCCCTCGATGTCACATCAATTTTCATCCTCCACCATGAGAACTACATATTCTCATCATGGGCATGGGTTCTGCCCTCTCGCATGAACGAAGTCGATGAACGTGAGTCTTCCTCCAGTTTCTGTGTGAGCTTCGTTTCAAGCATCTTCGCCGGCGAGACTTGGAAGCAGGTCTTCCATAATGACCAGGGGCATCGGTTTCCCTTGTTGTGTGCCTCCGTGGAGTAGATCTCTGACAGAGAGTCACCATCTCCTCCTCCTCGATCTCCCTGCTGATTGATCCAAGACCTTTCACTGGCTGCAAGACACCTTGCTTGACGTCAAACCCGACGTAGGTCCGTGATGGAGGAGAAAGGCTTAGCTTCGCCCTTCGCATCCTCTATGATGGTTCTGCAGACAACAACTACTACTGTGTGACTGAGAGACAAAAAGGCTTCTCATCACACTGGGACTAGACGATGAGCCATCTTCTCCATCCATCGTTCCTATATAAGATGGAGAGACCTACAAGGAAGGTTGTTGGTACTCCCTCGATCACTCACTGAAAATCCATAACAGATGGGTCAAAAGAACATGCTCATGAAGGCAACACCAACTGCCTTTGATATCTCTCGTCATTGTATGTCTTCAAAGATTGTGGTGTGGAGTTGTACCCGGACTGCGTGGTTGTCCCATGCCTCAACCGTCAACATTTAGAGAGGCAAGACAAGATCCTAGCCATTACATACACCGCCAACCATCTAGATCTAGGTTATCTACATGGCCAATGCCAATTGGCTTCCAAACTACACCAAACTCATTGCTATGCATATAAATCTAAAACTCCATTCTTATCTCAAATATATGAACTAACATATCCAACTGAGTCAAAATCTCTAAAAGCTGAGTACATAACATCCTAAATACCTTAATGGAAATTTCATCCTCAAAATTAAGTTAAAGTTCAGTCTTTCAAAATCTCACTAACCATGATCTGATTGGTTCACCCAGTGAACTGGTCGGTGGGTGGTCCAGATTGTGCAGGACACGGTCAATTCAGTTCTCAATCAATCTGACACTCTAATCATTTGGTTCAACACTTGAATTTGATTATTCTGAGTCAAGTCTATTGATTGAATGTTTGATTGAGTACTTAAACACTTTACTAATCAATCCAAACATCATTCATGGATTAACTCCTCTTCTAGGTTAATCCTTTGGGTGTGACCCTATAGGTCCCATTTCACGTTGGCAATGAATGTCCATAACTAACTTATGACATCACAAGCAAAGAGTGGTACCTAGTCAAACATCAGTGCTATCCAAGTGAAAAGGAAAGTTGGAGAACAACTTTCAATCCTAAAGTCTGTGATTGGTGTTCCAGCAAACGTGTAATTCCTTCGTCTCTGATATCCTAAATGAACTCAAGACATGGATTCACCAATCTTTCAATGTTCATTCAAGTTTCTTGAACTAGAGTAGACTGTTTGAGATATGTGTGACATCAATATCATATATCGATTCACATGTGCATGCACATGCCTTTCTTAGTCTCGCTTATCAAGTGGCATGGACGTCATATTCCTTTAGGAGGGAAAAATCCCATATCTATCACCCATAGTCTATCTCATGCGTCAAAGCCACCCAATCATCACTGTTATAACAATCCATCTTTCAAGACTACGTTTGATGATGTCAAAGTGTACCCAATTACATTTGATGAGTGCAGTGATTTCAGGTCTAAGAATTACAATCACCACCATCACTATGGGAGATGATTCTAACTACCATGTCATGGTTCCATGTGTCACTCTCATGGTGGGTCTGTCTGATACACTATTCTCCAACATGTATTTGTGTGCTTGGTTTGAGATCATATATCATGACTAATGAGACACTTTCATCAAACAACACACACTCTAGTCTTGATGTGTCATTGTTGTCTATCAACCTTCCACAATGACATCCGACTAGGGACATAACAAGAATGTACATACTCTTAGCATTCGTATGATCTCATTGTTCAGGTCATCAACTTGAAGACATACGTCATTGAGTATTGTCATTCTTTAGACATTCATTCTACTCCATCATTTATCTCATAATCGACTGAGCTAGAATTAATTGGAAGCTTTCCTTTGATATTTATCAAATCAATCATGATATATGTCAATCCAATGATCATATGATTGGCTGTCAAGGCATACATACCAACAGATAAACATGTCACCTTTGAATATATGATCGACCAGCATGTATCCGAAGGTGACAGAAAACAAGAGTCATCATTAAAAGTTTGAGGCACATAGTAACCTAAACCTAATCAGATGCATTATATGACCAAGCATGCACATGAAAGATAAATACTTGACATAGATAAGTGAGTTGGATTCAAAGTGAAACCAAAACTGTAATTTAAGTTTGAATAGAAAATGGGAAATTAAGTTACTTGATATGTAAGTTGATGATGTTATGAGGTAGATTTCAAGCTTCATTAGTATTATATACACATGTTATCATGATTTACATACTCAACCACGAGAAGGTCATAAAAGTATAATAATGAGACTTTAAGGTTATATAAGAGAGTGGAAGACATAGAATAAGTGATACCCTAAGGTGGATAGCCTAATCAAAATTTCGAAGATGAAATTTATTTAAGGTGGGTAGAATTATAACATCCCAAAAATTTAAATTTTAGATAGTCTCTAATTTGAAACCTTCATGTCCAAATATGAATTTCTTTGGATTTATTCAAAATTAATGTGATTATAACACCCAAACATAACATAAAAAGAAATTTATTCAAATTAAGCAATGTTTGAAACCTATTTTAAGTAGTTTGCAATTCATCTACATCAACCTTAGCCCTAATTGGGGAATAAGTCACACATCAGGGGAAAGAGTGAAAATGACCTTTATGGTGTGCATATATTCATCACAATAAAATTGGTAGGGGTTTTTCATGATGATAATTACGTATCTCCAAAATATGGGCCTCTAGTTGTTTCTAGATAAATCTAGACAATTATTATATGTTTATCTTAAAAAGGGGAATAGAAATAATTGTGTTTGTCAAAGATATAAACTAACCAAATTTTCTATTTATCTTAGTAGAATTGGGTAACCGACAAAGTTTGGTCTTGTTTGAGTAGTTCTAGAAGCCCAATTACATTGAAAAGGATAAAACCTATTATCTACTATATTATGTTAATGTGTATTTATGGACTTGATCACTGATTGCATGGATAGGGATCCCTGATGAAAGTGGATTCTATAGACTCTTATCTTGTTTTCTGGAGAACATCCTACTCAGATTGGAAACAGGGCACGACACCCCCATCTCCCAGATATCTATAAATTAGTTTTTCCCAACACCTATATATAGTTCTACCTCCTCATTTTTATCACACGTTCTGAAACATCCTCGGACTCCCAAAAATCTGAAAGATAAAGAATCATCCCTCTTATCCTAGCGACACACTCAGAACCTAGACTACTTCCTTCTTCGATTTGCAGATTCATCCTAGTGCTCCTGGTAGCATAACGTCCTTGAAAGCATGGATTATCGAAGTGGATCACCTTAGTAGGGGCTTCTGATGATATTGATGTAGTTGACTCTATCAACCCATGTATAGATCATCTTCTACATCTTTCCACCATAGTTCTTCTTTGTTATCTGAATCACAAGAAAATCATGACGGCATACCTCCATTTTCATGCATTTCTTCTTTATATTCCTCTCCAGATTTCATAAACTCATCATAGGCATTTATTTCATGTTTTTCCCAGATGTACTGTGTTTTATATTTCTACACTACTATGAAAATGGTTTTTACAAAAGTTCATTTTTCAATTTTACAACATGTGTTAACTGTTGTATTTGATCGTGCGGTCTTATGGGAGTGATTTATACAACATGTGATACACATGTTGTAATACATGTGTTTTACATAATAGTTGAAACATGTTGTCTTTCAATGAATGTCGCGTTGTAATATGGGTGTCTTATACAACATGTGGTGCACCCATTGTTATATGTTATACAATAGATGAACCATGTTGTCTTTCATTGAACACACCTATTGTAATATGGGTTTTTTTTAAACATGTGATGCACCTATTGTAATATATATATGCATGTTGTCTTTCACTAAATAAGGCGTGTTGTAATAGGGGTGTTTTTTACAATATTCAATGCGCCTGTCTTAATATATATACTTATGCAACAGTTGAAACACGTTATCTTTCGATGAATCCACTCGGTGTAATAGGAGTGTTTCTACAACATATGGTGTGCCTGTTGTAATATAAACAATTTATATAACATGTGGTGCATGTGGTAGTTCACTAGACACACATATTGTAATCAGGGTCCATTTTCTAGACACACTCGTTGTAATAGGTATGGATAACACAACATGTGTTGTACATTGTAGTATCACACCTATTACAACATATCATTAACTGTTGTATTTGATTAAGTTTAACAAGTAATAAAAACCAATTTTATTAATCAAATTAACCGTATTTTTAAGAAATATAATCAATAGAAAATTATACTTTTTTCATTTCGCAAACTAGCACATCGTTGAACAAATTTCCATCAAACCTTAAAAAAAACTTGCACTGAATTTAATAAATAATAAACCATCCATACAAAGATACAATAATACAAAGTACTGAGTACACACTCTAGAATCAAAATAAAAATTAACTACAAAGGTTTCACACATTTACCTAACTAAAGAATAATTGTCTCCCCCTCATGTAACATACTCTAATGTGTGATCAAAATCATATGTTGCCCACTTGTTTCGTACCTCGTCAATCTCTTTTTGGTTGAAGCAACAATTTATATACTTCAAATAATATTGCAATCATATGTCAAATATATCAACATATTTTCATTATTTATTGTATTTAGAAATTTGAACAAACTAAAAGAATATAATGATAAGTAGCTTACACATTCAGTAATATTTCTAATTCTCATATCAACGTTGTCTCGCATGTTATTCATCTCATAATGCCCACAATATGTGTTGTTTGGCTGCTTTATACACTATATAAAATAAATATGAGATAAATAGAAATAACATTTTGATGTGCGAATGGTTGAAGAGTATTCTAACATATTCTCTCTTCAACAACTAGGTTTATTCAACCAAGAGAGATATAATGTGAGATCAACATTACATCTAGAGCATTGCATATATAATTAACATTATATCCACTCACATTTGAATAACTAAGAGAATTAAATAAGAAACTACATGAACATTTAGATGAAGGTAGATTACTCAGAGAGTTGAACAAGAAAGAACACAAATGTTAAGATATGGGCTTAGTACAAAAAGAATCAAAAGTGATAATATATAATTCACAAGATTTTGATTAGATCACAACAATTGGATCTCATTGATTTTCATGAATACAAGTATCAATAGTGAGTCTAGATATTAGATCCAAGTTGCAAGTAACTGTATAAGGTTTATCTAAAGATTTAGAATACAATTTTTGAAGTTTGATCAACTAGACATCAAATAATCATAAAGGCTCATCAATTAATACCAAAGTAGACCTATAATGATATTTAAGTATTTACAGTAGTTCCACTGAAATCCACTCAATTTTTTGATGAAAATTGACTACCTATATTCCATAATTAGATCATCGTAGCCTGATTTATGATCAAAATAAAATAGAGCTGAATATCATTCATTTTCATTAGAATTACCTGTGAGTGAGCAGGCTACCAAGTTAATGGGCTTGGCTTTTGCCGGTCTATTTGCCCCAACGCTTCTAGGAGATGGGTATGGTCACCTATTCTGTTGGTGTATCCCCCTGCATGTGAATGGAGGATGGCGGCGGCACTCTCACTGGAGCCACAAAGGCTTGCAATTTAGGTCGCAAGAGGTCTTGTGGTGAGGCTGGTCGACCTTGCCCTCACGCTATGAACCCGTTGATGGTCTTGGGGTACGCCAAAGTGGCATTGACTAGGAGATCTCCAGAGGCAGTATTGCAAGATTTGAAAGAAGAAGCAAAGTCAAGAAGGGATATCTGGGGGCAGTTTTGTCATGGAAAAAAGTGGCTATAGATCAAGTGTGAATTTTTGGAGTAATTGTCATGCTTTTTATTGGTGAGAGAGGTAGACCTAGGATTTTTGAGTTGGGAGGGTTTCCTTGTTGGGAATCTATGATGGAGATCCCATGCCAAATCAAGTTTTTAGCACAAAATTGATCATTCAAGGGATGCAAATATGCATATCTATGAGACAAATTTAATAGAAGAACAATCAAGAAGGACGGATTAGAGATGTATCATGGAAAAAGAGAGGAAGAAATGGACTACAAAGTTTCCTTCCGGTTTTATTGCAAGGTTGAAGATAATTGTAACGATCGTCTCGTGAAAACAAGATTAACTAATGCGGAAGCGTTCATCAAGCAGTGGATTAGCGAAAATCACTAAAAATTAAAACTTTTTTCAAAGAGGTCCACACATAGTAAATCTTTTTCTTCAAGAGCCAAAGTATAACACATTTACTTTTTGGATCAAAGGTACATATCATGCATCATCTCTTTCTGAGAATTACAAGCATCAGCTGACCTGTTAAGCTCAACACAGGTAGTATAAAATCTCGAGACACTGATCCAAAATCTCAAAGGCACTAACTACTACTCCGAGGACCTGAGAGTACAGAGACGACACATAGGACTCTATATACAACTATGCATGTCATGACAGCCAATGTCTTCACCTGAGACTTCACTGTTGTCCCTACTGCTACTGTTGTTCTTCACCTACTGAAGGATTCCTTTCTCCTCGTCCGCGTCCACCTGAAAAATGTGGTTCCCACGGGGTGAGACAATTATAAAAATTGCCCCAGGGAGAGTTATAACTCTCCGCCAGAAACATTATTATTGCATCTTAAGAAGATAAATATGAACAGGGTAATCATATTTATTTGACAGCAGATATTTTAATGTCTAACAGATCAGAACATTATTCTATATCAGAAGCATTGCAACTATAACTTGATAGAATCAACATGTCACTTATTCTTTGATGAGTATGAAGAACATGTATAACATCTATTCAAACTATAGAATCATTACCACTGCATTAACTCTTTTCAGGCTTAGATCATATATCTAAAGCCTGGCATTATCATTGTGGAGTCATGGCCCGTAGCCATACTCTTTTCATAAAGTGTTGGGATCTTAATCCCTCATTTCAACACTGGGAATTCTCATCCCTTCACAATTTCAATACCATAACCCTAAAATCCTGGGTATTCAAAACCTTAGCTCATCACCTGAGCATTGTTATCACTTTCTCAGGTAACTAACACCTCTAGGTCATCTGATCAAGGTAAATATGATACTTGCTACACAAGCATCCATCATGGCACTTGAGGCCCATTAACTCTCTTGCCACCTCTTACCAGGAACAAGGTATATTATGGCACACAAGGCCCAATAAACAAATTCAAATTAATAACACATCATAGCCCATACCTGGATATGCTCATCATCTCATGATACCTGCATTGTTAGCACATATGATAGCAGTACATTAATTATCTATCAATACCATGCAAAACAAATGTATCATTATTTCAAGAGTATCACCCTTATTCCTTTATCAGGATTAGGGTTTTCCATCACATATCTCATGTATCCTTCATCCAATTATATTGTACTTATAACACATCAAGGTATATGACCATATTAGGTCACTATCAATCATCTCCAAGTCCATCATGGAGTACCACGGCCGTGCAACCAGGAACGACCGTGCAAAGAAAGTCACCACGGCTGTGCTACCTTGCATGGTCGTGCAAAGGGAGTTCACCTCATGAATCATATTCAAGTATGAATTCTATTCTCTCATTAGGGATTAGGGTTTCACATACCATCTCCCTTCTTTAGAATAGGGATTGCATATAGCATCACCCTTCATTAGGGTTTCATATCACATTGCCCATAATTAGGGTTTACTAATCATTCCCAATTAGAGTTTCTCATGAAATCACCCTCAATTAGGGTTTCACATGGATACACCCTCAACTAGGGTTTCACATGGATACACCCTCAACTAGGGTTTACATCATGTATTGGATCCATGCATTTTTTATGCATTATTGATTAGTACCATTAAGGGTATCTCTCACCTAATTACATTAGGTTTTCAAAAAGGTTTGATAAATTAGACCTTCAATAACATGAGGTATCCAAATAGATTGATCAATGGAACCTTCAATTGCACTAGGTATCCATTTGGATTAGTCAATTGAGTCTTTAATTTCATTGGGTACTCAATTGGATCAATCCATTGTTCCTTCAATTACATTAGGTACTCAATTGGATTAACCAATTGATCCTTCAATTGCATTAGGCATCCAATTGAATTAACCAAATCGATCCACAAACGGTTTGAAACCATTTAAGCAAAAATCTTTGAAACCGCATGGACTTGAAACCGCATGGCTCTCAAACGGTTTGAGACCATTTGGTCCAAACCTCTCAAAACCGCATGAACCAAAAAGTCAATCAAGACTTCAACAACACTCAATTCCAATCAATGGAACTTCAATCAATTGGATCATCAATTCAATCATCAATTGAATCATGAACTCACCCCTCAATTGGGACTTCAATTAGGGTCTGATTTCAATGGTATTAGGGTTTATAATCACCAATTAGAGCTTTGAAGTTGATCATCAATCAAACTACTAATTGTGTTTCAATTGATTGCATTGGACCTTCAACCATTGAATTCATGGAACCAATCATCAATGGGACCTATGCTCATACTTCAATTGAGTTTAATAGGTCAACATTCAACTGATTTGACCCTCAATTGACCCTCAATTGATTATCAAATAGGGTTTGAATCAATTGAATTAGGGTTTGGAATCGATGATCCTTCAATACTAATCAATGTGAGACTAGTTACTTTGAAACCATTGAACCATCATCCAAATTGGGTATGACCTGACCCCAAACGGTCTTGAGTTCATTTGGATGACCTACAAACGGTCTTGATACCGTTTGCCCATGTCCACATCATAATCCAAGTCAACCAATCAAAGTTTGGATCATTGGGATGATCCCCAAATCAGCATTTGATTGCAAATCAACTTGGTACCTTTAGACCTTCAAACATCAACCATACCCAACCCTAGACCTCCAAACGGTATTGGGTGACCACCAAACGGTTTTGAAACCTTTTGGATGAGCCCCAAACGGTTTTGAAACCGTTTGGCTCATCCAACCTTTGGATTCTAGTGAAAAATCATCAAGGATTGGTCTATCGAGTTGATCAACAAATCAGCACTTAATTGCAATATGATTTGGTACCTTTGGACCTTCAATTGGTCAACTATACTTAACCCCAGACCTTCAAACAGTCTTTGAGTGATCCCCAAACGGTTTTGAAACCGTTTGGGCTAATCAACCCAAAATCTCAAATTAACTCATTGGAATTTCAGCACTGATTTCAATTAGGGTTTGCCCAATTGAATAGCCTTCAACTCACAATCCCTTTGGAACTAATCCATAACATTTGGTGAGTCATTAACCAACATAATTATTAACAGTAATCCAAAACGGTCAACCCTTGGTCAACTCACCCAAATGGTTTTGAAACCGTTTGCCCAAAAAGGTCAAATTAATCAGGTTGAAAATCAGCACTTAATTCAATTCGATTTCCCTAATTGATTAGCCTTCAACCTATGATTCCTTTGGAGTTAACCCATAAAATTTGGTGGGTCACTAAAAAAAATCATTAGGAACAGTAATAGCAAACGGTCAACCCATGGTCAACCATCTCAAACGGTTTTGAAACCGTTTTCCCAAAAAGGTCAAGTTAATCAGGTTGAAAATCAGCACTTAATCCAATTAGGTTTACCTAATTGATTTGCCTTCAACTCACGATTCCTTTAGAGTTAATCCCTCAAATTTGGAGGGTTATCAACCAACATAATTATGAACAATAATAACAAACGGTAAACCCTTGGTCAACCATCTCAAATGTTTTTGAAACCGTTTTCTCCCAAACAGTTTGCAAACCGTTTGGTCACCAAACGATTTGGTGAAACCGTTTGGTCCAACCAAACTTTGAAACTGTTTGCCCAAGATATTTGGGGAGGTGTGTGCTTATGATGATGTCATCATCATCAAGCTCCAAACTCACGAAATATACTGTGATTTCCATGGAAATTGCATCAATCAACTAAAGTTAATTTTGGAAATGTAGAAATGTTCACCAATTGATAAAGAATTGATTGCAATAATAAGATTAAGGGTTCAAGTTATAAAACCCACCTCCAATTGAGCTCCAAAGCTCCAATATCACGGAAAAAATGGTGAATGAAGATCCCTTCACTATTCCAAGGGTTGTCCTCAAGCTTTGAGTGAAAAGAATTGGTTAGGATTGAAGAGGAGATCGAAATAGGAAGGAATCCATAATTTATTTTCGATTTCCACCATGGAATCAAGGAGAAATGAATCAAGAACCTTACCAAAAGGTTGGGAGTCGTCCTCCTGCTCCTCCCTAGCTCCTTGGTCGGTTTTGCAAGCAAGGGGAAGAAGGAAATCCGAAAAAGCCTTTGTTTGGGCTTGGAAATGGCACTTTTATAAGGAAATTGATGAGAGAGAAAATGCCTTACTAAAATGCATTTAATCCCAAAAATAGTACCACCTTTTCCTCTTTGGTTTGCTTGAATACAAAGGCAACTCAAAGCCACCAAACTCCTTTCCATTATCCATGGATTAAGGGAAAAGAAAATAAGCACCTTAATCCATTATAATACTAATATATCTTTTTGAGTGGAAATTCTTTAACTTATAATAAGGAGAGTGGAATTTCACCTACTTAGGATATTTTAGTTCCTTATCTTGGCAAAAGAACGTCCATACTTAATCAAAATCAACCAATAACATTTTGGTTGAAGGCCCTTTAATTAATACATTCATTTTTGTCCTAAATTGAATTAGGGTCTCACTTAAGATTAAATCTTGATTATTTTAATATCAAGATTTTGTCTCCTCCAACTTAATTCAAATGAGATGCCCCTCTCATTTTCTTTGCTCTACATGATGACAATAAACATTAAGGACCTTATTGAAGTGGTAATTTGCATATTGAACCCTAGGTTTTGGGTAAATTGCACATTATACCAAAACTAGGTTTTAATGCACAAGGATTGATTTACAAGCTTAATCTTGGTGCCCAAGCTTGTGAGAACCATTCCACTACATCATATTCATTCTTATGATGTCTCAACATCAGAGGAACATCTTATCATGCATCATTTGCAAATTAACCCCTCAACCTGGGTAATTTGCACTTTAGTCCAAAATAAGCAAACATTGCTTCAACATTGTTCAAACATGACCAAAATTGAAACATAAGTTTCTTATGAGCCCTAATTACTTTTCCCAAGATAAGATTAAGCATCTACTCAATCTTATTAAGCAAAACATCTAGGGTTAGAATATAAATCAGGTCAGGGATGTTACAATAATGTTGTTTCCATTATATCATGATCCAATGGCTTCTATACATACCTTAAATGAAAGGGGCACACAAGATAAAAACTAGGGGCTTGGACAAATAAATGCCATGTATTAAATGAATCAATTTCTTACTTAGGAAAATTTATTTTGAATTTAAAAAATTAATATCTTCTAAATCGTAACTTCCAATGCACTCAAATTTTGGGTATTGATTCATATTCAAATAATATACATCATGACCAAAAATTAAATTAAAATAAATTAGTTTAATCCCTCAAATAAATTATTTATCATATCTTTCTTGGAAGGGCATAAAATAATTTACCAATATTCATTAATCCTAAAAAACTCATCAAAAATCCAACCTATACTCAGAAGTCTCCAATAAAATAATTAAGCTCATTTTGATAAATAAAACTTGAGATATTGACTTTTTATTGTTTCATTGAAATAATGTAAATGACATACAACATTAAATTTTGTTCGTACATAATTTTTGTATAATATTTTTGAACTATCAAACAAGCTCTGATTAGACTAAAATTTTATATCACACTTTAATACTACTGTAACAAACTATTCACCTAATTTCATCAAAAATGAAATTCGTTCACCCATCTAACTAAAATATCTCTAAAATGTCATTTTTTCAAGTTGGGAGGGTTTCCATGATGGGAAACTATGGCGGAGGCCCCATGCCAAATCGAGTTTGTAGTACAAAACTAATCATTCAAGGGATGAAAATATTCATATTGATGAAACCAATTTAATGGAAGAAGAATCAAGAAGAACGGATCACATATGTAGCATGGAAAAAGAGAGGAAGAAATGGACTACAAAGTTTGTTTCCATCTTTAGTATGAGCATGTAATTAGAGAATTGTTTTTTTCTTATGAAGAAGGGCCCATAGTTGTTCAGGTCACAGCATGGAAAAAGAGAGGAAGAAATTTTCTATTATGAAGTTGGGTTCAGGTCACATCTGGGTCAAAACATTTGACCCATAGTTGTTCAACCAGCTTCTCCATCCAAACTGACCTAGATGGAAAAAATTAGATCTGGAATCAAACCTGGAGCCATCTTTAACAATTATTTTTTCAGAAAATATAGTCATGAGGTTAAGGTCCATCTTATAGGAGTTGATAATTATTTAGTGGTAAGTTCACGGACACATGCTGAAATCGACAATGATGTGAGGTACGGGCCTGATAATAGGACTGATTGAGTGTTAGAGTGAGGTAGAGGAAAGATGAACGAGAGGGGAAGCTAGGACTTATTCATCACATAAGTTAAAAAGGAGAGGAAGTTAAGGTGGCTGGAAAATTTTGTATTTTATACTAAGGGGATTTGCTAAATAACAAGGATAAAATGTAATTATGCAACAGGTTGGAGTCTATTGTGTAATTATGGTATATAACAACAAGTCAAAGTTTATTGTATGATCTTGGTATATAAAAATAGGTTACGACATGTTGTGTGATTGTGGTTTATGAAAACATGTAGCTATTACAATGGGTGAACTCTTGTTGTGTGATTATGATATATCACAATGGGTTAGTATACATTGTGTAATGGTGGTCTATTGCAATGATTTATCATGTGTGGCTATTACAATAGGTCACAACATGTTGTGTAATTATAGCATATAACGACAGGTTGGAGTCTGTTGTGTGATCTTGGTATATAACAACAGGTTTCACCATGTTGTATTATTATGATCTATTACAACATGTACCTATTACAACATGTGAATGTCTTTTGTTTGATGATGGTGTATTACAAGGGGTTAGTATAAGTTGTGTAATGATGGTCAATTACAACATGTTATCATGTGTGACTATTACAACGGATCACATTATGATGTGCAATTAAGGTTTTTTCAACATGTTTAACTATATTGTGATACTATAGTCTATTATAACATTTTAGCACCTATTTTAGTATCAAATATACTACAATGGGTTTGGCCTATTATAAATAACTTGTGTTGTATAAAATATATAATATACAACATGCAAATAGGTTTGTTGTGATAAATGTGCTCACTACAACACAACCAACAAAACTATTTTGTATCTCCCGTTGTAAAAAGCATTTTTTGTACTAGTGTTGCTTTCATGGCTAGTAATGGCGGTGACAATGTTTTTGGGCCATAGGCCACTGACCCATCCTTCATGGTCTCTTCAAGACCATGGTAACAATTGGAACTTGTTTTTATAGGTGTTGTACCAGTTTGATCCTAGAAAATTAAGTTTTGATATGAGTTTATCATGGTGATCATCACTCTATGTCTGTGTTTGAAGATGACCAATCGAGACTCTACTTGGATGATTTTTCCATGAGCTTCCTTTTGTTGTACTAGTTCCACAATGGGTATTTTTGTATTTTGTTCTGGTCTCATGGTGATTAAACCGTGTGTGTGGGATCAATCCCTGCCCAAGAGGATGTATATCATTGGGTCAACTAGGTGTTGAACCCACATCTGGATATTGTACGCATGATTCATATAATAGTTTTTCTCTCAAATTTTGATTGGATAGTTCTCCATAAATTCATAGTAATTAAACTAGTGGTTAGAAAAAATGTGCAAAAATGATATGAAAAGGATTTTTTGAGATCTATGTGGTGGATTAAGTTTCAAAGCCTGATTTGACTCTAAGTTTCCTTGTGTTTTCCAAGAACCATGAAACCTAAGAAACCAAGATGAATATAAATTTAATGAATGATTTTTGAATATACAAGGTGATTAGGGTTCATCAACCCCAAGAACGTGATTTGGGATTTCTCAATCTATGAAGAGAAACTAGGTTTATCTCTAAGAGAGGTAAGTGGTTCATGCCCATGAGTATTCACTTATAAATCCTAGTTTATTTACATGTTTCTCGTATAAGGCATTACAATTTATGTGCTCTAATGTTCTAAGAATTTTTAACAAGATATGCATTAAAGTTTTCACACATGATTTTTTTTTTGAGATGTTTTTTTTTCTTCACATGATTATGTTCTCACATATACCCAATATCTCCAGTTGATATATGTTATTAAGATTTCATAGAATGATTAAGATTTATGAACCAGGTTCATGTCCTATAAGATTTCTTAGTAAAGGTTCATACTAATGAATAATAATATAAGATTAGATATGCAAGTAAAATCATACTTTCATGATTATGTGATATAACCATGTACATAAGATTTAAAGTAGAAATATATTATAAAGATCTCTTATATAGATAAAGATATAATAATTAAGAAGTTATTTAGATTTCCTAGAATGATTAAGATCTAAGAGTTAAGTAAAATATAAAATATATAGTTTGAACATATTAAGACATGACCAAGTTTTCAAGATAAAGACTCTATTAAGATCGTACCATATTGAGAATTCAGTCCATGATAATATAATTAGATTAGGATGTACTAAGTCACGATTAAACTCCAACATAAGATTTTACTAAGTTTAATGATTTAAGTCATGATAAGAAAATGAGAAATATGCTTTAAGATTTATGAGGTATGTCCATTAAGATTTATGCTTTAAGATTTCATTATAAGATTATATAAGGATGCATGCTTTAATATTTAATATTTAAGTCCATGTTAAGATCATGAGATCAAAATATATTAAGATTCATGTTAAGATAATATTTATTAAGATATCATATTATAGAGTCAGGTTGATGCCCTAGTGAAAATCAACTCAAGAGACATGACCTAGGCCCTGTGTACAAGTCATGTGGCACAGATACCCTAGTGTAGACTAATGTAAGAGAGACATGACCCATGCCCTATGTGTAGGTCATGAGTCCCAAGCCCTTAGTGAAAGACGATTCAAATATATAACAAAGGCCTTTTGTGCAGGTTATATGACCCAGACACCTTAGTGCCAGTCATGAGACCTAGGTACCAGAGTACAGGTCTCCAAAGAAAGATCAGTAAAAAGATACAAATTAAGTTAAACAATGAAGATAGATTTATGTTTTAGAATTCATACAAAATTTAATATTGGTTTCATGCTTATAATGTTCAAGAGTATATAGCGGTATCATATTTTTTTAGTAATGCATATATTAGAATACTCATGCCACTTATACCAATAATCATTTTTCCAAAGCATGGTTGGGGACGAGATGTCCACAGGTGAGGAGCAAGAGCAAAGTAAATACCAAATACTCAAGTACAAGGATAGAGAAGGCTTCAGTCTGGTGGGTGCCAAATATAAGATGCTCCTTAGATTTATAGATTCAATTACATATTTCCTTCTTTAAATCTTTAGAGTAGATACTTTGACAATGAGGTTTCTACGTGATAGCATTTATGTTCCTTTTGTAAGAACAAACATGAGAATGTTTTGGTACTTTAGATTGTGTGTTTGATTATATTGTTGTTATGAATGCCAGTTTTATGTAATACCCCCTTGAGTACATGAGTTATGAATAATGGTGTCTCTTCCTCCATGTGCATGTGTGTACTTAGGGAAGGTGTTACAAGTACATATATAACACTCTATATAAATTTGTAGGGGTTAAGTCCATGCCATCTTTTATTACACGAATATATCAATGAACTGGGTGAGACTTACCCACCCCTTGTAGGTGACATGATTCATGGTGCTCTGTTGCCCACCGATGTGGTTCCGATGACACCAAGGCTTGTCTATGATAATTGGAAGTAGACTAGACTGCCATATGACCACCCCAAGTATGAGACGATAGGTGATGCAGAAGTAGGTGTGGTTTCATGGCCCAAAGACGGAGTTGTCTATACCAGTGTATGCTAAATTTACATTGTATTTGTATTTGTATTTGTATTTGTATATACATGAAAATAAATATGAGAATATATATATATGCAAGACACAGTGCCTAAGAAACCCCCTACAACTCGTCCTCTAGCTCGACCTCCTCCTCAGTTATCTTTTTGGCTTGAAAAGGACATGTTCGACTCTCTAGGTCCTAATTGTAGGGGATTGGCAGTATGGATAGGAAACTGTGAAGAAGGGTCGCCTATGATGATTTTTGTTAAGGAGGATGTTGTAGGTCAACCTCATGATACTAGTATACTTTTGCAAGATGTTGTGGAGATGTTTATTTATGCTTGATTGAATACATATGTGATAGAGCTTTAGATGTGGTGAGATCTTATATATCTAAATACCTCATTTTATATATGTTGATATGTTTTCTTATATATTAACGCATACATTATATAATATTTCATATAGATGGGTTCCCGAGCTCCCGGTGTCGTGGGCAGTAAGGCGACGGGGGAGGCGACGGTGTTGCACCGGCAACCTTCCTCAAGAGATCTCAGGCTAGTCGGAGGATCATCGGTTGCTACTCCTAGTGCTAGATCTGCGGCGGCGGTGTCTGATACTCAGGCTGAGATACACATTCGGAATCATCCACTTGGATGGGAGAAACTAAGTCCTAGAACTACCGGGAGTCCATCAGATCTGAAGATCATGGATGTTGCTTTGGTTGATGGTAAACTTATCTATCCTAAGAAGGAGGCAGACAAAAATGCAAGAAAATGGAATAAATGTCTTATTGGGTACATCATTGACTTCTGTCCATATATCCCGATGCTAATGAACCACTTTGACTCTCTCTGGAAAACACGAAGCTTATTTGAAGTCTTTGATAGAGGTGATGGCTTTTTCTTGGTTAGGTTTGACGAGTTGGAAGATATGAATGATGCTTTGAAGGGGGAATGGTTGGTGAAAGGAAGGTCGGTCATCTTTAAGAAATGGAAGAATGGGGAGGATTACAACAGATTCATCTTCACCGACATTCCAGTATGGGTTGACATATTGAACCTCCCAACCGAACTATGGGATTGCAGAACATTCAATAGGATTAGTTTGCTCTTGGGAAAGCCTGTGAGGATGGACGATGATACCGTCAACTTGAGACGTCTTGATGTTTCCAGGATATAGGTTCTGATGAACAAGGATGCAAATTACCCAAAGAAGATTACTATGAGGAGTGATGTAGGGGAAGATCATACTATCATTCTGGATTATGAATGGATACCTTACAGATGTTATGTTTGTGGATGCTTGGGGAATGATGAATGTCAGTTGAAACAGCCCGCTAGGATACTAAGGCCTAATGTGAATGTTAATCAAAGGAAGGTTTGGGAAGTTAGGAAAACTTCTATAGATGAAGTGCTTGACTAAAGTCATGTGGTCCAGTCAAATGTTATTTCTGATTTTGTGATTGAAGAGATTACTGATGAAGCTGAAATTCTTAAGGGTAAGCTGAAAGTTGGACAGGACGAAATTGTTGTTGAAGATGAGGTTTTGTCAAAATTAGTCAATGAAGGAATTGGTGCTAGTAGCAGCATCTCTGTCCCTTCGACACCTGTGGTGGTACAGATGTACTATAATGATTCTCCGGATAGCTCAAATGTTGTTAAGAATTTATTTGAACCAAATGATAGAAGAAGAAACATATTTCCTCCTGACCATCAAGTTAAACATAGTACAGGCATATTTCATATGATTGTAGAGTCTAATTTCTCTCTGATCTTGGCTCAAGTGGAGGAGTTGCATGTTATTTCTGATGATTCTGAGGATGACAGCTTAACAGCCGAGCTGTCCAAATGACTCCCTCTCTTTTAATATCTTCTTAGAATGTTAGGGGTCTCAGTAATAAGATTGGACATGTCCAAGAAGATCTAAGAAGGATGAATGGTGATATAGTTATTCTTGTAGAAATGAAAGTGAGAATAGAAAATGTTAATTCTCTTTTGTCTAGATATTTTCCTGATTATAGCTACATAACTAACCATAGGTCTCATTGTCTGGGAAGAATGATTATTTTATACAAAAATTGTTCCATTGTTGCTATTGAGGAAATTGATCAGTTTAATCTTGTTAAGGTGACTGTTAATGACTTATCTTTCTTAATGGCTATTGTGTATGGCCATAATGGTGATGTGGAGAGATCTAAGATCTGGGAAGATATAGAAAATTTGAGTTGTTCTATTAATGATCCTTGGGTTCTCCTAGGTGATTTCAATGCGGTGAGATCTGAAGTGGAAAGAATCAGCATTCAACCTCTAACTAAGAAGTCTATGGAAGACTTTAATAGTTGCATGCTTAACTCTGGTCTTTATGATATGAATTTGGGGGGCCCTTTTTACTCCTGGGATAATAAGAAGAGTGGTGACAAATTTATCACTTCTAAGATTGATCAGATTTTGTATAATACTCAATTCATTGCTAGTGTTGTAGATTTTTCTGGTGAGCTGGTTTCTACTTCTATTGGTGATCACAGGAGAATTGTCTTAAAGATTGGTAACCCCGGGATCATGAAAACCCCTTTCAGATTTGTTAATGCTTGGACTCAAAGGTAGGATTTTATTACTAAGGTTAAAGATGCTTGGGCTATTGATGTTTATGGTTACAGTATTTTTGTTTTGTATAGAAAGTTGGAATCAGTGAGGAATTCTCTCTTGAAGTGGAACAAAGAAGTGGTTGGGAACCTTTATGTTAATGCTAAGAAGATTAGGTTTCAGGCGAATGAGGCTCAAAGTGTGATGGATCTGGATCCCATGAATGAAGGTAAAAGAGAGTTTGCTAATCTTCTTAGGAAAGAAGCTAATAAGGTTGAGTTGGCTGAAGAATCTCTTCTTAAACAAAAGTCGAGGGTTTAATGGCTGAAGGAAGGTAATGCTAACTCGAAATTTTTTTACTCCTCCCTTAAGACTAGAAGACACAGGAATAGCATGAAGAGCTTGATGATTAACAATGCGAGCATTGCTAATTATGAAGAGATCAAGAAGGTTGTCAAGAAGTTTTATATGAAGCTTTTTAACAATAGCGACTCTATAGGGGATGTTTGGAGAGATAGTTGGAATGGGAACATCTTAACTACTAATCAAGCTAGGAAGATCATTGTTCCTATTACCAGGAAAGAGGTAGATGATATTGTGAAAAATCTTAACTCTGATAAAGCTCCTGGGCTAGATGGGATTAATGGGTGCTTCTATAAGGCTTCCTGGAGTGTTATTGGGGATGATACTTTTGAGGATGTCAAGGAATTTTTCTCTAGTGGAACCATGCTAAAAGAGGATAACAAAAATTTTATTACCCTGATTCCTAAGGGACAATATTCTTCTCAGATTACTAATTGGAGACCTATAGCCTAATGTAACACTTTCTACAAGATTGTTTTGAAAATCATGGCTAATAGAATGAAGCCTATCCTTCCTTCAGTTATTGATTGGAATCAGTGTGCTTTTGTTGGGGGTAGATCTATGAAGGATACCATTCTTTTAACTAATGATATTCTGAGTGATTTCAGTAGAGAATCTAATAGTATGTGTATTCAAGCTGATGTGACGAAGGCTTATGATTCGGTGAGCTGGAAATTTCTTTTCTCTATTCTTTTTAAGATGGGCTTCCCTTTAAAGTGGATCTGTTGGATAGAAGCTATTTTTTATTCCTCATCTTATCAAGTTCTAGTGAATGGTGAGCCTACTGAGACTTTCTATCCTATGAATGGAATTAGACAAGGAGTCCCTTTAGCTCCTTATCTCTTTGTGATCGTGATGCAGGGGTTTTCTAACATGATGAAGAAAGGTGTCCATCTTAGAGAGTTACAACCGATCAAAGCTCACAGTCTTGATCCTATCTCTCATCTCATATTTGTTGATGACTTGATGGTTTTCTTAAAGGCCACCACTGATAATTCTCATTATGTTCGTAAAGTTTTGAGTGATTTTGGCATGATGCCTGGTTTGAAGTTGAATGTCAATAAAAGTTCTATTGTTTTTAGTAATAAGGCTAAGGCTGATCTGATTCTTGGGATCCTAGATATGCGAAAAAAAGAGATGTTAGTGATTTGAAGTATTTCGGTATTCCTATGTTTATGGGTAAGATTTCAAAAAAACATTGTTATAGTTTGATTGACAAGCTTAAGAAAAGATTAGACTCTTGGAAAGCTAGATTGCTGAGTTTGGCTGGGAGATTGGACCTTATAAAGTTGACTCTTTCTTCTTTGTATCTGCACTGGATTGCCTCTTTTACTATTCCCTCTTCAGTGTCATATTCTATTGATAAGATCATCAGGGATTTCTTGTGGGGTCAATCTGAAGGTAGAAGTAATGTTCATCTGGTTTCTTGGGACAAAATCTCCCTCCCTTTTTCGGAAGGTGGTCTTGGCATTAGGAAATGCAGAGATATGGTTCGAGCTTGTGTTCTTAAGAATGCATGGGATTTGAATAAAATGAAATATAGTCTCTGGGTGAAATTGATCAATGCTAAATACTTAAAGAAAGATACCTTTTGGAATATTGAGTCTTCCCCGAACTACTCTTGGTTGTTTAACAAGATCTTAGCTACCAAATTTACCCTCTTGAATCTTTTTAAGTTCAATATTGGGTTAAATTCTCAGTTTAAAGTATGGAAAGTTAGTTGAGTTAATGGAAAGTTTCTTTCTGAGTGTGATGAGAAGCCTAATCCTATTAATATTGGGTTTGGCACAGAAGCTAAGTTGAGTTCTATCATGAAGCTTGATAAGTGGTTTTTACCTAATTCTAGAGTTGTTGGTCTGGTAGCTAAGGTCATTGAAGACAATTATATTAAGATTGGAAGTGCTGATTCCATTTCTTTTCTGAACAAATATGAAGTTAGTCTGAAAGATGTTTGGGAAGCAACTAGAACCAAAGGCATGGAAAATTATGTTTTCTTGTGGTTATGGAAGTGCAAAGCCCCTAAAAATCACTTGGTTCATGCTTGGAAAGTGTACCTAAATAAGCTCCCCACTCAAGATTATAGTAGGAGAATGGGCATTACAATGGTTTCAAGGTGTCATCTTTGCAATGCTGACGGTGAGAATACTTCTCACATTTCTTTCCAGTGTGAGTAGTCTTATAATGTTTGGAAGGCCTGCTTGGAGGGTGGTCTCCTTAATTCTAAGCCAGTTGATATGAATGATGTTAGTCGTGTTAGTCTCAAGTCTTAATACATAACCTGCCTTACAGTTTTGTACTTTTTATGGAATGAAAGGAACAAGAGGGTGCATAATAATGCTTCTAGAGAACCTGGTATCCTGATGAAGTTGATTAAACAGGCGGTGGATGATTTGAGCTGAAGTGGCTGATAGTGCTATGTTTTGAGGTGTTTGTTGGCCTTGTTCTGGGTCTTGGGCTTCGTTAGTGTTTCTCTTGTTGGTGTTGGCTGTTGGTGATGGTTGAGTATCCACTTCTAGTGTGAGGCTCCCCTCTCACTGTTCTTTGTTGTCTCTCTTGGTGATGTTGTCATTGAGGTAGGTTAGGTGAAGGTTGAGTATCCACTCTTCTTGAGTGTGAGGCTCCCCTCTCCCTTTTCTTTTCTTTTGGCTTGGCTTTGGTTTGCTTGGCTATAGTTAGTGGCCCATTTGTTGGAGGCATGGTGAAGGTCGAGTATCCACTTTCCTTTGAGTGTGAGGCTCCCCTCTCCCTTCTTTTTATATGTTCCACTGTTTTGGGTTGGTTTGGGTTATGGCTGCATCTGCAAGCTCTTTGTTCATTAAGCTTCATTTTCAGAGCTGATGTGGTCATGTTGTTGCTCCCCTCTCACTGTTCTCTCACAATGATGGTTGAGTGTTCTTTTGGTTGGTGATCTTGTTGTGTTAAGTATTTGGAGTTGATGTGTTCTTGTTGTTGCTCCCCTCTCACTGATTGTCTTCAGTGATGGTTGAGTGTTCTCTGTTCCCTTGATGGTGAGGGGTTTGTCGTGAAGGTTTTTGTTGATGCTTCCTTGGTGCTGGATGTATTCCCTATGGTTGGGTTTGAGGTTTCTTTCTCTCTGCCTCCATGCTGGAGTTGCTTCTTTGATGGTTGTTGATAGCCTGCATTTGGGACGATTTGTTGATGTTTTTGGATGATGATGTTGTTGTTTGTTTCTTTTGGGCCTTCTTGATGCCACCCCAAGAGAAGATGTTGAAGTGTTGGATGAGATGCTCTTTCCTCTTGCCCCTTGTTGTGTTCTTTTGGTTGTTGTTGATCCATTCTCTCTATTCTGGTTGATGTTTCTCCCCTCTCACTGTAATGATGAGCTCCTCTCTCACAGTGATGGTTGAGTTTGGTCTGGTTTGATGGGTTGAATTTTGTTGTTTGGTCTTTGCTGCCATTCATACTATTTTGCTGATGATCAAGGAGTTGTTGGTGTTTCTTGCTGGTGCTCCCCTCTCATTGTTTCTCTTACAGTGATGGTCGAGTTTTCCCTGGTTCTTTATTTCTGATCCTTGGATAGTGGTTACTTTTTGTTATTCTTTTATATATAGTCTTTTCTTCTTTTTCTATCTTCTGATTGAGGGTAGCAAGCATTGTATATACACTAAAGTAAAGAAAATACAAAAAAAGCAACATGAGTTTTTACCGACCAAAAAAAAATGCATACATTATATACATTCGGCATCCATTTAGATAGGGTGTGTATAGAGTTCACACTACCCCGTCAATGATTAGTCATGTAGTTAAAGACCCTACATATGTTACCCAATATTGTTCTACCGCATTTAAATATTTCAGTAAAGTGAAAAAAAAATTATATTTCGTGTTGAGAAGCGTTCGAACAAAACATTATTCACCAAACGGAAGCGATAATTAGCAGCGGTTACTGAAAATCACTAAAAATTAAAAAATTTTACAAAGAGATCCATACACTGGAAAACTCTTTCATAAAGAACCAAAGTAATTCAATTACATTCTGGTTCACAAGTACATCTCTTGTACCATTCCTTCTCAATGTTTACAAGCATCGACTGCCCTGCTTAAAACTATACATAGGCAGCA
The DNA here is from genome assembly GCA_963693085.1 of Alisma plantago-aquatica. NCBI lineage: Eukaryota > Viridiplantae > Streptophyta > Magnoliopsida > Alismatales > Alismataceae > Alisma > Alisma plantago-aquatica. Next base: position 1,246,365,064 of record OY856409.1, read on the forward strand.
TAAAAACATTGAGGCATCAAGCCAAAATCTCAGATCGATTCATTCAACTAACTACTAACTCCGAGGACCTGAGAGTACAAAGACGACACATAGGACTCTATATACAAATAGGACAGTCAGTGTCTCCTCCTAGATGTCACTGTTGTCCTTAATTCTACTGCTGTTGTTGTTCTTCACCCGTTGAAGGGTTTCTGCTTCTTCTTCTACGTCTACCTAAAAATTTGGATCTCACAGGGGTGAGACAATTGAAATTTCCAGAGCGAGAGATATAACTCTCCGCCGGAAACATTATTATTGCAACTAATGGAATAAAACTGAGCAGAAGAATCATAAGTATTTAACAATAGATAAATCAATTGTCTAAACAGATAAGAGCATTGTTCTATATTTAAGTCATATCAGCTATATCTTGATAAAGCAACATGTTATTCATCTCATAAGTAATTGAAAAACATATATAACATTTATCAATCTAAGATATGCTAAGTAAGGTATCATCAACCAGTGATTCTTGTATTTCAACCTTAAGCAAATACTCTACACGGATGATTACATTTTACAATCATACTTAAGCCCTGAGGAGATGAGGTATACCGCTCATACTCCAACCAACCATTGCGAAATCGAAATCGGTATCATACATAGGTCAATAGAAGAGCCAGATTCCCATGACCTCATCTTCCTCAGTCAGTGTGAGGACCAAATGCAGGACATCTTGTGTATCTGCTAAATAGCTTTCTAGGGTATACTCACAACTTCGCTATTAGAGTTACAGTGGCATGTTGTACTCTCTTCACAATCGAGAGATTTCATGTTTATATCACATCGATCCGGTATTAACATCATTGGGAGATTTGTGATACATCCATCTTGGCATTCGGGAGAATAGTGATACATCCATCCCGGCATATATAATGAAGGATTGAGAGATTTAATTTTTATCTCATATCAATTCCTCCATTAGGGCGTAAGGATATCCGCGCCCATAACCCCCACATACTCAATAGTATGCCCTCCAGGAGTTCTCATAGGAAAACCTATTTCACCATCACCAATCTACTGACGATGATGGATCTATGGTCAGGGCTCTACATGATAAGATTTCACTTGATTAATTAAGTACATTACCATTTTCTTTTAGCATCAAACATGTTTTCAAATATAATTCATTATAACAATTGCTACAAAGAATGTGTAATGCTTCTATCGAGTACTTTTCAAAGCTTTATTAAACATTGGGATCTTAATCCCTTGTCACATCAGGGTCTTCTAATCCCTTAACATCTCATCATCATAATTATGGAATATGGGTATTCAAACCCTCAATTCATCAAGAACACTTGTTATCACTCATTACCCAAATTAGGGTTATGGTTTATCATCATATTGCTCAAAATTAGGGTTTTATACATTATAACCCAAGATTAGGACTTCACATACCTTTATCCTATATCAGGGTTAGGATTTCATATCAATGTTTCACATGTCATTACATTAGGGTTTCACTTGATATTACCCTTGATTAGGGTTTCATATGACATCATTGCATTAAGGTATCATATGACATCACCCTTGATTAGGGTTTCACGTGACAACTCTGTATTAAGATTTCATATGGCATTACTCTTGATTAAGGTTTCATATGACATCATTGCATTAAGGTATCATATGACATCACCCTTGATTAGGGTTTCATATGATATCACCCTCAATTAGGGTTTCATACGATATCATCCTCAATTAGGATTTCATATGATATCACCCTCAATTAGGGTTTCATATGATATCACCCTCAATAGGGTTTCATATGATATCACCCTCAATAGGGTTTCATATGATATCACCCTCAATTAGGGTTTCATATGATATCTCCCTCAATTAGGGTTTCATATGATATCTTTATCAAGGATCATACCCTAATTATATATTTTATTCATGTTGAATGTTTTGAGGCTTAACCACTACATGATTATCATTCATGTAGGAATCCATCTCTCTTTCATCCTCTTTAGGATGTTAATCACTTCAACTTAATTAGATTAGGTCAACTCCTTATTTAAGTATACACAGTTAAGGTTAGTTTAGTGTTTTGAGTTGTTGCTTCCATAAGCATCAAGAGTTAACCACTCAAAAGGCACTAATTACCCTAGTACCTTAAAGGTACAACCATTGTAATTAGCTTTGATAACTTCATTAACCATCATAGGGTTGATTAATCTTTCATAGCTTTGAGATTATTAGATCTCCAAAAGGTTTTGTTACTTTTGAACCTTCAAACGGTTTTGACCTCCTTGACCTTCAAACGGTCTTGGAGTCACATGACCTTCAAACGGTCTTGGTGTCACATGACCTTCAAATGGTTGTGCCCTAACTTCTTCAATCGGTTTTGAAACTGTTTGCTCAATTGAAACTGATTGCTCATCAAATGGTTTTGAGATCGATTGCCCTTCAAACGGTCTCAAGACCGTTTGGTCCAAACCACCTTGAAACCGATTAGATCAACTAGGGTTTCCTCCAACCAATCAATTAATTTTTAGGGTTTGTTTTATTGAATTGATCATCAATTGAACCATTAAGAGTGCATCCAATTACAACCCTTAGATTTCCAACTACCCATTACAGCCCATGAACTCCAAATAGTCTTGAGACTGTTTGGTCTCAAATAGTTTTGAGACCGTTTGGTCTCAAATGGTTTTGAGACCGTTTGCCTCCAAATGGTCTTGAGACCGTTTGGACCATCAACCAAGCAATTGATCCAATTCAATTAAGAATTCTTCAATCAATCGATTAGGGTTTGCAATCCATTGATCATTCTTCTAGAATTAATTATAATCAAATCAATTTGAGCTATTGGATCTTCATCAATCACATCTGCAATTAACCTCAATCAGTTTTGAAGTTCAATTTATCCATTCGGTCTTGAGATCCATTACCCATTCAGTTTTGGACTCAATTAACCATTCGATCTTGTAGTGAATTACCCATTCGGTTTTGAAGTAATTTACCCATTCGGTCTTGGGTTCAATTACCCATTTGGTCTTGAGTAAATTACCCATTCGGTCTTGGGTTCAACTACCCATTCGGTCTTGAACTCAAATGCCCATTCGGTCTTGAAACTGAATCAACTCAATCGGTTTTGAAACCGAATAAGCTCAATCAATTTGGAAACTGATTGCCCCTTATTTTTTTGAGGTATGTGCTTAAGATGACATCATCATCTTCAACCTTCAAACCTTCAAAATTAGTTGTGATTGTTATGGTAATTTGAACAACCAATCAAAAGGAAATCGAGAGAGTAAAAAGGTCATAAATTGAATAAATTGCAAGCAATAATGACATTTAAGGGTTCAAGTTATATAACCCACCTTCAAAATTGAATCCAAGCTTCAAGATCCACGTCTTAAATGGTTAATGAAGCTATATCAACTATCCAAGGTCCGTTCTCAAGTCTTTGACTGAAAGGATTGGCTAGAGTTGAAGATTGAATGAAGAAAAGAAGAAATTAAGCATTGAAATTTGATTTCCACCATGAAATCAAGGTTGAAGATGACTATGGAGCTTACCTATAGGTTGGAGCACGTCCTCCTATTTCTCCTAATCTCCTTTGTGCACGGCCAAATCAAGGAACAAAAAAGGAATCGAAAAAGCTTTTCATTTGGGTTGGAAATGGGATGTATATAAGGAAATTCAATGAGAGAGAAAGTCTTATAATAATCCTTTAATTTCAAAAATTAGTGCCACAAACTCTCTTCCATCCCTTGCATACGAAGCCATCTCCCCCACCTTGCAATTCCTCTACATTATCCAAGAATTAAAAGAAAGCAAACTAAGCACCTTAACCATTATAATAATAATATCCAAAATTGAGTGGATATTACTTTTCCTTTTACTAATGTGAGTGGGCTCTCCACTCACTTTAGATATTTCGTGGCATTTTCAAGGCACAAGGAAGTTCACACTTATGAAAATTCAACCATCTCATTTTTGGTTGAAGGGCACTTCAATTAATATATTTATTTTTGGATTAAATTGAATTAGGGTTTCAATTATGCTTAAATCTTGATTATTTTAATATCAAGATTCTCTCTCCTCCAAAGTGATTCAAAGGAGACACACCTCTCATTTTATTTTCTCTTCATGATGCCAAGAAATATGAGGGACTCTCTAGATGTGGTATTTTTCATATTGAACCCTAAGTATTGGGTAATTTGCACATTACACCAAAACTAGGTTGTAATGCACAGACATTGCTTAACAAGCTCTTTCTTGGTGCTCAGGCTATCACAAGCCATACCTCTACATCATTTTCATTCTTATGATGCTTCAACACTGGAGTAACATTTTACCATGTAACATTTGCAAGTTAACACCTCAATCTTGGGTAATTTGCACTTTAGTCCAAAATAAGCAAAACAGTGTTTCAACATTATTCAAAAAGGACTAAAATTGAAACATAAGTTCCTCTTGGGCCTTAATTACTTTTCAGGAAATAAGAGCAAGCATATAATTAAATTTATTAAGCAAAACATCTAGGGTTAAGGCATAACCCAGGTCAGGGATGTTATAAATTATCCACCCCTAATAGGGATTTCGTCCCCAAAATCATGAAGAGAAAAGAGAAGGGAACTTCCTCCTCATCTCTTCCTCTAGCTCCCACGTAGCTTCTTCAATGCCACGATGATGCCAGAGAACTTTCACAAGACATATGTCTTTCTTCTTCAGCTTTTTAATTCTTTTGTCAAGGATCATCACAAGTCCTTCAACATATGATATATCATCATTTAATTTTACCTCCACAGGTTGCAAAACTAACGTTGTGTCAGGATGACACTTTCTCAACATGGAGATATGGAACACTGGATGCAACTTATGCAGCTCAGGTGGCAACTCCAGCTTATAGGCTACCTTTCCAATCCATTCAATGATTGGATAAGGCCCCATAAATCTAGGAGCTAACTTTCCTTTCTTCCCAAATCTAAGGACACCTTTCCAAGGTGAGACCTTGAGATATACTTTATCTCCAACTTGGAATTCTAAAGGTCTTCTCCGTTTGTTGGCATATGATTTTTGTCTATCCTGTACAGTCTTTAACTGTTGTTGAATTACTTTAATCTTTTCAGTTGTCTGTTGCACAAGCTCAGGACCCAAAAGTTGATACTCTCTTGTTTCATACCAACATAAAGGAGATCTACAATGTCTACCATACAATACTTCATATGGTGCCATATCAATACTGTGATGATAGATATTATTGTAAGAAAATTATATCAAGCTCAGGTGTAGATCCCAACTTCCTACAAACTAAAGGACACATGCCCTAAGAAAATCCTCCAAGGTTTGTATGGTCCTTTCAGATTGTCCATATGTCTGTGGGTGAAAGGTTGTACTAAACCTTAACTGCGTACCTAAAGCTTTATGTAGTTGTTCCCATAAACGACTCGTGAATTGGGGACCTCTATCAGAAATAATTGTAACGGGTACCCCGTGCAACCGCACTATCTCATCGATATATGTTTGTGTAAGCTTCTCAGCAATGTAGGTTGTTTTGACAGGAAGCAAATGTGTTGTCTTAGTCAACCTATCAACTATCACCCATATGGAATCATGACCTTTGGTTGTCCTAGGCAAACCAACCACAAAGTCCATGGTCACATGATCCCATTTCCACTGTGGTATTGGCAAAGGTTGCATTGTTCCTGCAGGCTTTTGATGTTCAGCTTTAACCTGCTGACACATCGAACACCGCATAACAAACTCAGCAACATCTTTCTTCAATCCTGGCCACCAATACATATCCTTCAAGTTATGATACATTTTGGTGTTTCATGGATGCATTGCATACATCGAAGAATGAGCTTCTTCCAAGACCAACTTCCTTAAGTCATTGACATCAGGTACCACCATCCTATCATGGTAATAGACTACCTGATCCTCTGACTCATGAAAGCCATCCCGCTTTTCACTACCATACTATGACCTAATCTGCTGAACCACAGTATCAACTTGTTGTGCTTCTTTAATTTGTTGTCTCAGAGTAGGTTTTATATGCATCTCAGCTAACAGCCCGACTAACAACGATACTTTAAGTTGTACATTGTTTTGCCTCAAGGAGATGAGCATATCTCTTTTAAATTACACTAGGGATTTCAATTGTGCTTTATCTAGGGCTGGTGATGATGATTTCCTGCTTAGTGCATCAGTCACTACATTAGCCTTCCCTAGATGATAATCAATTGTACAATTGTAGTCCTTGATTAACTCCATCCAACGGCGTTGTCTCATGTTTAACTCATGTTGTGAGAAGATATATTTTAGATTCTTATGGTCTGTGAAAATCTGGAATGTTTCTCCATAGAGATAATGCCTCCAGATCTTCAAAGCATGGACCACAACAGCTAGTTCTAGATCATGTGTCAGATAATTCTCCTCGTGTTTCTTAAGCTGTCGAGAAGCAAAAGAAATCACTTGATCATTCTGCATCAACACACATCCTAGTCCATTCTTAGATGCATCACAGAAAACTATGTACCCCTTTCCTTGTTCAGGTAACACCAACACAGGTGCACTTGTCAACCTTTCTTTCAACATCTGGAAAGAATGTTGACACTTGTCATTCCAGACAAAAGGAACCTCCTTCCTGGTCAACTTGGTTAGGGGTAAAGCTATAGAACTGAAGTTCTTAATGAACCTCCTGTAATAGCCTTCCAGTCCTAAGAAACTGTGTATCTCCGTGAGTGTCTTTGGTTTTTCCCATTGCAAGACAGATTCTACCTTCTTAGGATCAACACGGATACCTGCGGCAGATATTACGTGTCCTAGAAAAGAAAATTCTGGATACAGAACTCACATTTGCTAAACTTAGCAAACAACTTATGCTCTCTTAGCAAAGTTAAAGCCTGACGGAGGTGTTGCTCATGTTGTTGAGCATCTCTATTGTATATCAGGATGTCATCTATGAAGACTACTATAAACGGATCAAGAAAAGGTCAAAAGATTCTATTCATGAGTTCCATAAATGCAGGTGGTGCATTAGTTAGTCCAAACGACATAACTATGAACTCATAGTGACAATACCTTGTCCTAAAAGAAGACTTAGGTATGTCACTATCCTTGATACGCAACTGATGGTATCCCAACCTCAAATCTATCTTAGAGAAAATAGTTTCACCACACAACTGATCAAACAAATCATCGATCCTTGGCAGAGGATACTTATTCTTTATAGTTACTTTATTCAACTGCCTTGAAATTGCCCCAGCGAGAGATATAACTCTCTGCCAGAAATATTATTATTGCAATTAATGGAATAAAATTGAGCAGAAGAATCATAAGTATTTAACAACAGATAAATCAATTGTCTAAATAGATTAGAGCATTGTTCTATATTTAAGTCATATCAGCTATATCTTGATAAAGTAGCATGTTATTCATCTCATAAGTAATTGAAGAACATATATAACATTTATCAATCTAAGATATGATAAGTAAGGTATCATAAACCAGTGATTCTCGTATTTCAACCTTAAGCAAATATGCTACATGGTTTATTACATTTTACAATCATACTTAAGCCCTGAGGAGATGAGGTATACCACTCATACTCTAACCGACCATTGTGAAATCAAAATCGGTACCATACATAGGTCAATAGAAGAGTTGGATTCCCATGACCTCATCTTCCTCAGTCAATGTGAGGACCAAATGCAGGACATCTTGTGTCTCTGCTAAATAGCTTTCTAGGGTATACTGCCAACTTCGCTATTAGAGTTACATTGGCATGTTGTACTCTCTTCACAATCGAGAGATTTCATGTTTATCTCACATCAATCCGGTATTAACATCATCGGGAGATTTGTGATACATCCATCCTGGCATTCGGGAGATTAGTGATACATCCATCCCGGCATATATAATTAAGGATTGAGAGATTTAATGTTTATCTCATATCAATTAGGGCATAAGGATATTGACGCCCATAACCCCCACATACTCAACAGTATGCCCTCCAGGAGTTCTCGTAGGAAAATCGGTTTCACCATCACTAATCTACTGACGCTGATGGATCTATGGTCAGGGCTCTACATGATAAGATTTCACTTGATTAATTAAGTACATTACCGTATTCTTTTAGCATCAAACATGTTTTCAAATATAATTCATTATAACAATTGCTACAAAGAATGTGTAATGCTTCTATCAAGTACTTTTCAAAGCTTTATTAAACATTGGGATCTTAATCCCTTGTCACATCAGGGTCTTCTCATCCCTTAACATCTCATCATCATAATTATGGAATATGGGTATTCAAACCCTCAATTCATCAAGACCACTTGTTATCACTTATCAGGTAACTTAATGCCTTTAGGTCATCTGACTAAGGTAAACATAATATTTGCAATGTAGGAATTTCACATGGGTCTTAAAGCCCATTAATCTTTTGTCGCCTCTTATTAGGAAACAAAGCATATTATGGCTCACAAGGCCCATAAAACAATTCCAATAATAAAATATCATAGCTCATACATGGTTATGTCCAACATCTCATGAAACCTGCATGATTAGTGCACATGATAACAGCTATATCAATTACATATCAACACTATGCATTGTAAGAGTAGCATCACTATTTCTTTATTAGAGTTAGGATTTCCCAATTCATGTCAATTAGGAATACTCATCTCATTACCCAAATTAGGGTTATGGTTTATCATCATATTGCCCAAAATTAGGGTTTTATACACTATAACCCAAGATTAGGACTTCACATACCTTTACCCTATATTAGGGTTAGGATTTCATATCAATGTTTCACATGTCATTATATTAGGGTTTCACTTGACATTACTCTTAATTAGGGTTTCATATGACATCATTGCATTAAGGTATCATATGACATCACTGTTGATTAGGGTTTCACATGACAACTCTGTATTAAGATTTCATATGACATTACCCTTGATTAGGGTTTCATATGACATCATTGCATTAAGGTATCATATGACATCACCCTTGATTAGGGTTTGATATGATATCACCCTCAATTAGGGTTTCATATGATATCATCCTCAATTAGGGCTTCATATGATATCACCCTCAATTAGGGTTTCATATGATATCACCCTCAATTAGGGTTTCATATGATATCACCCTCAATTAGGGTTTCATATGATATCACCCTAAATTAGGGTTTCATATGATATCACCCTCAATTAGGGTTTCATATGATATCACCCTCAATTAGGGTTTCATATGATATCACCCTCAATTAGGGTTTCATATGATATCTTTATTAAGGATCATACCCTAATTATATATTTTATTCATGTTGAAAGTGTTGAGGCTTAACCACTGCATGATTATCATTCATGTAGGAATTCCTCTTTCTTTCATCCTCTTTAGGATGTTAATCACTTCAACTTAATTAGATTAGGTTAACTCCTTATTTAAGTATACACACTTAGGGTTAGTTTAGTGTGTTGAGTTGTTGCTTCCATAAGAATCAAGGGTTAACCACGTAAAAGGTACTAATTACTCTAGTACCTTAAAGGTACAACCATTGTAATTAGCTTTGATAACTCCATTAACCATCATAGGGTTGATTAATCTTTCATAGCTTTGAGATTATTAGATATCCAAAAGGTTTTGTTACTTTTGAACCTTCAAACGGTTTTGACCTCCTTGACCTTCAAACTGTCTTGGAGTCACATGACCTTCAAGCGGTCATGGTGTCACATGACTTTCAAACGGTCGTGTCCTAACTTCTTAAATCAGTTTCGAAACCGTTTGCTCAATTGAAACTGATTGCTCATCAAATGGCTTTGAGACCGATTGCCCTTCAAATGGTCTGAGGACCATTTGATCTCAAACGGTCTCAATACCGTTTGGTCCAAACCACCTTGAAATCGATTGGATCAACTAGGGTTTCCTCTAACCAATCAATTAATTTTTAGGGTTTGTTTTATTGAATCGGTCATCAATTGAACCATTAAGTGTGCAACCAATTACAGCCCTTGGATTTCCAACTATCCATTACAGACCATGAACTCCAAACGGTCTTGAGACAGTTTGGTCTCAAATGTTTTTGAGACCGTTTGCCTCCAAACGGTCTTGAGACCGTTTGGACCATCAACCAAACAATTGATCCAATTCAATTAAGAATTCTTCAATCAATCAATTAGGGTTTGCAATCCATTGATCATTCTTCTAGAATTAATTATAATCAAATAAATTTGAGCCATTGTATCTTCATCAATCACATCTGCAATTAACCTCAATTAGTTTTGAAGTTCAATTTATTCATTCGGTCTTGAGATCCATTACCCATTCGGTTTTGGACTCAATTAACCATTCGATCTTGTAGTCAATTACCCATTCAGTTTTGAAGTAATTTACCCATTCGATCTTGGGTTCAATTACTCATTTGGTCTTGAGTAAATTACCCATTCAGTCTTGGGTTCAACTACCCATTCAGTCTTGAACTCAAATGCCCATTCGGTCTTGAAATCGAATCAACTCAATCGGTTTTGAAACCGAATAAGCTCAATTGTTTTGGAAACTGATTGCCCCTTATTTTGTTGAGGTATGTGCTTAAGATGACATCATCATCTTCAAGCTTCAAACCTTCGAAATCAGATGTGATTCTTTTGGTAATTTGAACAACTAATCAAAAGGAAATCGAGAGAGTAAAGAGGTTCAACATAAATTGAATAAATTGCAAGCAATAATGACATTTAAGGGTTCAAGTTATATAACCCTCCTTCAAAATCGAATACAAGATTCAAGATCCACGTCTTCAATGGTTAATGAAGCTCTTTCAACTATCCAAGGTTTGTTCTCAAGTCTTTGAGTGAAAGGATTGTCTAGAGTTGAAGATTGAATGAAGAAAAGAAGAAATTAAGCATTGAAATTCGATTTCCGCCATGGAATCAAGGTTAAAGATGACTATGGAGATTACCTACAGGTTGGGGCATGTCATCATGTTTCTCCTAAGCTCCTTTGTGCACTTCCAAAGCAAGGAAAGAAAAAGGAATCGAAAAATCTTTTCATTTGGGTTGGAAATGGGATGTATATAAGGAAATTCGATGAGAGAGAAAGTCTTATAATAATCCTTTAATTTCCAAAATTGGTGCCACATACTCTCCTCCATCCCTTGAATACGAAGCCATCTCCTCCACCTTGCAATTCCTCTTCATTATTCAATAATTAAAAGAAAGCAAATTAAGCACCTTAACCATTATAATAATAATATCCAAAATTGAGTGGATATTACTTTTCCTTTTACTAATGTGAGTGGGATCACAACTCACTTTAGATATTTCATGGCCTTTGCAAGGCACAAGGACGTTCACACTTATTTAAATTCAACCATCTTATTTTTGGTTGAAGGGCACTTCAATTAATATATTTATTTTTGGATTAAATTGAATTAGGGTTTCAATTATGCTTAAATCTTGATTATTTTAATATCAAGATTCTCTCTCCTCCAAAGTGATTCAAATGAGACACCCCTATCATTTTATTTTCTCTCCATGATGCCAAGAAACATGAGGGACTCTCTAGAGGTAGTATTTTTCATATTGAACCCTAAGTTTTGGGTAATTTGCACATTACACCAAAACTAGGTTTTAATGCACAAACATTGCTTAACAAGCTCTTTCTTAGTGCTCAGGCTATCACAAGCCATACCTCTGCATCATTTTCATTCTTATGATGCTTCAACACTTGAGGAACATTTTACCATGTAACATTTGCAAATTAACCCCTCAATCTTGGGTAATTTGCACTTTAGTCCAAAATAAGCAAAATAGTGTTTCAACATTATTCAAAAAGGATTAAAATTGAAACATAAGTTCTTCTTGGGCCTTAATTACTTTTCAAAAAATAAGAGAAAGTATATAATTAACTTTATTAAGCAAAACATCTAGGGTTAAGGCATAACCCAGGTCAGGGATGTTATAGTTCGGTTCAATGTTTGGTAAGTTTAGTTAGTTTGCTTAAAATTTTGACTGAAGAATTACAACTCATTGTGGATTTTGAGTTCTATTTTCTTTTCATTTCTTTCACTCAGGAATAAACATTGGGTGTTGTTGGTTATTGTCCTTACAATGCTAACTGTGTATTACCTAGATCCTAATGGTGACCAAGTAGACAGTGTGTGACATGAAATGAAAAAGACATTATGTACACAAGTATATTTATATCCATTAACATATATTAAATGACTATTTACTAATGCAATTCAATGTGTCAAATTTCCATGTAGGGTTATAAAAGATTTCAAAAAGGTTGGAGGAATGGTTGACAAGAATATGAAAGCGATAAGCTGGGAGAATGTTGATGTAGGTTTTTTACTCCAATGCATATTAATGTCAACTATGCTTACTTTTATTTTTCAACATTTTGTATGTTTATAAATTTATAGTGACATGAACAAGACAATGGTTGGGCATGCATATAATACATGATGAGGTATACGAACATGGTTGTAAGATATGGGGAACTAGACATCAATTGCATACAAAACATAATCTATATATATATAATCTTGATCATCATAACTAAATAGTCTCATTTGATAATATGAAAATATCAAACTTTTTGATTATGTATGTCATTCTCTTTACAAGTGTTTGAAATGAGAAATCCATATAAAATAGAATAGCTAGATGAGGTACGAGAATAAAGGGCACACCTTCACTAAGGGTGCGAATTTTGAATTTGATTGGGATAAAAAATGATTTTCCAAAGTGTAATGTCATTATTTCTATATACATGTGGTACTTATGACTTCTTGCAACTTTAATTTGATGTGAGTATATTATTGGTGCATATGTGAGTAATAAATGTATACATGTGTGTGAATGTGAAGATGAATGAATCAATGAGAATTGTGTTTCTAAGTCACGAGAGGAGAATTCGTGCATGTGAATGAAGTGTCATGTGTATGAATGTATGTGAAGATGAATGATTAGAATTATGTTTGCACATGTCATGAGAAAGGAATCGGAAAATGGATCTTGTGTGTGGGTGGATTGTGTTTGTTATTGTAGTTTTTGAAGGTTTGTTGGTCTGTTGTTAAGCTAAACATAGGATAGAACATGCAGCTCTAAACGACGGGTTATGCGTCCTACTAAACAACCGGACAATAGGTCTACTGACCAGATATTTAAACAAAATAAAACTTAATCATTGGTTATTAAAAAAAACCAAAATTACACGTCTGAGTCATCAGTTTTTGGAAAAAACTGACATTATAGTACTAAACTAAAATGGTCGTGTTGGAAGGCACGGTCATAGTTGTTGGTTCTTTGAAGAAACCAACATTGTATCTCTTAATCGTTAGTTGTAGAATATGTAATTGACGGCATATATGCTACATCGGTGTTATTTATTTTGTAAACCGATCGCTTAGTAACATTTCTCAGTTATAAATGTGACATGGTATGTCAGTACGACGTTGGTTTGGGTCTAAAAGGTTGAATCAGACTCCTACTTGTGTTGGATTCTTTTATCATAACAACTAAGGCTGGATCTCCATCATCAATTTTGCATCCCCAAATAACTTACATCTTAGGCCTCTGACTGTAGTGTCACCCACTTATGTGACGGTTAGAAACATAAGTTATACACTCATTTTATCCGACGCTAGAGGTAGTTTCTGTATTAGTGTGGCTTTAGCATATATATATATATATATATATATATATATATATATATATATATATATATGCGTATCTTATGAAATACAAATTAGATTCTTTTGAAAAGTTTAAGGAGTTTATGAAAGAACTACATAACCAACTTGGAAAGTATATTAAATAACTACAATCTGACCATGGTGGAGAATATTTATGTCACACCCAGTTTTAGAACCTTCCAAAACATGATTATTTTATTTATAAAATCAATATAGGATTGATTTAAAAGGTTCCATTCAATTTTCATGATATTTGAATTTAAGGGAAAAAGACTATAGAGTGGGCTTTTATGCAATCGAGGTTGTTTTGTAATGTCATCTAAATATGTGAATTTGTAACTTAATTTGATGATATGAGTCAAAAATTAGAGAAGAATAATGGAGAGAAACTGGTGACTCTTGTTAATGGATTGTGAGCCCTTGACCTAGTTTAGGTCATCATATTAAGTATAAACTGATATTGATCAAATGTATGATAAGGAAGATTCCATTGGGAGATTGTAGTGTTCTAGTCTTAAGTTTCGTAATTGAGAATATGATTAACCTATGGACCCTTTGGAAGATCAAATATTGAGCCATCTGGCCTAGAAATCTATGTAAGCCCATTTTGGGCAAATCTTAGCTTACACATGGGTCCTTGCAGTACAAAATCTGTAATGGGGTATTTTATGTTCATAATGGATACTCAAAACATATTTTTAGTAGATATATAATTTTATTATAAGATCATGGAAGCCATTTCAAATAAATTTGATTCATCTAGTGACCTAGACAATTAATTTCGTAATTATTTAGTTTTTAATTTAAATGTAAGTTTGGGGTGCTTATCTATTTAGTTTTTCCTAATATCTTTTCAAAAGAAAGGTAAGTAAAATAAGATATAAATTCCAAAATTTGAGATTAAATGAGATTAATATGTGAACCTAAATCATCTATACTACTATAAAAAGAGCGAGTTTGATGCTGCGCTCTCCTTGATTCACTCTCTTCTCTCCTTTTTTCAAGGAATTTTGCTCCTACAAATATTTATTCGCACACTCTCCTATTAACTTTTATTATCTTTAATTATGTATTTCTCTCTCCATCCCACGGAAACGGTTCCTTGATTCTCTCCTTTCCAACAACCAACACAAATATCTTTTCCTGTAAAGACCCTTTCACGGATGAGTCTTCTCCCCGCATATTTCTAATAAATTTTATATGTCACGTGCATGTGCACGTGTGCGTTCACTATATATATATATATATATATATATATATATATATATATATATATATATATATATATATATATATATATATATATATATATATTAGACTTTTAACTTAAAAAAAAAGAAGAAAAAAAAACAAGAAAAGGGGCGAGAAGCCGAGACCTAGCCTAGCGGACAACAGGGTCAACACCTGTTGGAACAAGACTTAAACAGGGTCAGAACTGAGGAGGAATCTCCTCGCAAGATCCGATTTTAAGCGATATAAAAGCCTGGTATTGTAGAAATAGAGGGGGTGGCGAGCTGTATCTAGGGTTTTGGCATGAAGGGGCTAAAAGAGAAGGATAATGAGAAGAAAGGAGGGGGCAGCGGTAGCTTGGCCGTCCCGATGATGGGATCTTTATACTGGCCCAACAGTGTGGGAAGGAGGCACCGTCCTATATATTAAGGTCCGATCGGAGCAGATAAGGGCTTCAATGCGATCGAAGGTGGCCTGTGCACCATGCTTGGGGTCGCCGGAACACGATCCAGGTGGTGACGACTTACGTTGACAGAAACAGGGGACCTCCCCTTCTTCGAGTCCATGAGTGGTGAAGGAGCCAGCCTGGGCTGGGAGCAATGGCCCAGATTGGCAAGGCGTGTTGTGTGGCGCAACAATAGCCATTGGATCAGTCTTGGAAGACCACTTTTGCTGGAGAGGAGGCATGAAGATGGTGCCCTGCTTTCATGGCAGAACAGGGGCACTGCAACCCCCGCTCCATGCCCCTGTGAGCAAAGGAGATAATGGATCTAGGTTTCTCCTTTGTGGGCCATCGATCACGAGTCCCAATTGGCCCGAAAAGAAAAGGAAGGTATATATTGATAAGAATTTAACTTGCTAAGATACTTTAGTAACTCACAAATATTGATATGGTGGTCCAAATATGACGTACAAGGACTCGTTGGAAAGCTTGAGAGACGATGAACACAATATCACAGGTCTAAGACCATGGTAAGTATCATATAATGCTATTATGTTGAGAGAATGATTGATATGATCATATTTGTTGATGCTATGTTAAATTGATGATGTAGGTGTGTACCGTGTTGATGAGCTTTAGGGAATCAACAACACACTAGCTTTGAAGGTATGATGCATTGTGAACATGTAGTTTAATGATTTGAGGATATATGATATGGTTGGCCATTAATATCGGGGATGAGTGGAAGGGTGATTTTTGTCACAAACTAGATTATAGCATGATAAACATAATTAGAATATCATGTACTCATCAACTTGATTTCAATACCACACATAAATTAAATGATTATTGTTTGAATAGTATTGGAGTCCTAGGATTAATTTATGAGGTAAGTCACCATGGGCATTTTTATGATTTTAAATATTCATGTAACTAAGATCAAGTATGCTCAGAATAAGATGTCATTAAGATATGCAAGAAATAATGTGATAAGACTTTACAATGTTTATTAGAGACACACGGTGGATGTGGTTGCATGCGAGTTGGTGTTAGTATTTGGGAATACTTTAGAATAAACATCTAATACAAAGAATTGGGTAGATTGGTACATACAATAAGATTGCATAAGGGCCAATATGAGATCAAGATAAATTTAGGATGGTGTAAAAATATACGATTGTATTCAGACAAATCCTATAAATGAACTAATATCTAGTTGGGAAATGAGTAAAGATAAGTAATAAGGGCACATTCTAATGTCTTTTTAGGATTTAGAGTTGACTGGAAGGCCCTAGGCAAGCGTTTAATTCTAAGTCACAAAGGTAAGTGGACAATGTCCATTAAATTTCATTATTATGCTTTAGACTATACCTTTCCTACAAAGTAACTCATAGATTAAGTTACTTTCAGACTTTAGTGTTTCATATCCAGACATGCTTAGAATAATCAAATTTTGTTTAGCTTAAATTATGTTTCAACATTATCAGATTTCAAGTATTTGATATTTATATGACTATCATATATTTAGGATTTCTATGTTTACTTTATTTTATTCTCTCAACCCTTTTGCCATAGATATCATATATCTGAAATCAGAATTTTAAGTCCTCTATTAAACAAGAGTTTTAGATTAAGACTTATTCAGACACAAAGAATCCATATTTCATATTTTAGATTTAAATTTACTCATTTTGAGTAGTCATAGATTAGGTTTGCATACCTAATAAAAGTTTCAGATCCAATCTCAGATATTTAGTAATTAATATGCAGATTCGGATTCAAAGTTCAGATTTAGATTTAATTCAGTTCAAGTTCAGTTATCAATATTCAGTTTCAGTTCAGACTAAGAATTAAGTAATTTTAAACTTAAGATATATAAGTCAGAACCTTCACATACGACATTATATCATAAGTCCTCATTCAGTTAGTCCTGGGACGATTCAGAGGCATCAGTTGCAATTTCAGAGAAGTGTTTACTCCAATTCAGAGGTACTTTGGTACCAAGAAGGGTGTAGGTACACCAATTCAGAGACACCTCAGTGCCATTTAGAGGCATGTAGTGCCAATTCAGGGTACTTTAGCACCAATTCAGGGCATGATACACCAATTCAGGAGGAGTTATCATATAATGGTGGCCACAAGAATATAAAAGATGTAAATAAAACACACATCGATTCGGTATCCGTTTACAACTTTCAGATATCAGTTAAGTTTTTAGTTATAGAATGTTCATGTTTATGTTATTAGAAATTCAATGCCACTTACTCTAACCTAGGTTTTTCTTTGTACATGGCTGGGGACGAGATGTCCACATGTATTCATTATTAGGAAGAGAGGTTGAAATAAAGGATTCATCTACAACTTTAAGAGAGGTTTGCTTGGTGGGGCTCCATCTACACGGTCTGAGATATTAAGACATAGTACATGTTTTGATATCATGTAGGTAGACTTTATTACCAAGTTTGATATATGTAATTTTATTTCCTGAGAATATGACGAAAATTTGTTTCATAAAAAAGTCTGTAATGGTTTTTGTCTATTATTATTGTTATGTATATTAGGTTTGTAACACTCCCAGTTAAAAAACAATTAGCTTCCGCTCATAAGCTATAGAAATCGAGGTGTTACAATATGGCATCAGAGAAATAATGTAGATGGTCATCAGGAAAATCCTCATATTCTTAGTTTAGATTCTCATATTCTTAGTTTCGATTGCCCCATTAGAAGCCAAGTGAGAGGAGATAGATTTAGAAAGACAATTTGTAGCCTCGTTATAAAAGAAATGAGAGAAATGTAGTGGAATCTAGGTTAGAGGTTTAATCAGATAGTAGAAGTTGAGATGTGTATTAGGGTTAGTGTCTAGATGCTTTGAACATTTTATGTCAACTTTAGGTTTGTGTATATCATGCTCTCTCTTTTTCCCACATGTTTGTGGTATGGGACACAAGCTTATGGGATTTTGTAGAGGAAATGTTATATGCATAAATATAAACTTATTATGATTGTCTCATTCTTTCTAGTGCATATGGTATGGGACATGTGTACTGTTAGATGATATAAGTATGATAAGACAAGGAACTTTCAGATGTATGATCGGTAGACATGTATCGGGAGGTGACGAAAAAAGTTGGCACAAAAAGATTGAGGTATTCGGTCACCTAAACCTAATTGCATATCTTTTAGAACCCTAGATTGTATATAAATGGTAAATATTTTGAAATAAATGAGTGACTTGGCTTTAAGTTTGTATAATGATTGGAGGGAGATTATGTCTTTTTCCTACTATAATTGATGAGAATTAGAGAACCCTTGATGTCCTTAGGACCTTCATCCCATGGGAGGATTACAGTCACAAGTCTAATCATGATGGTCATTAAGGAAAACACTTGAGGACAATAAAATTAGTGTTATTAACTGAATTTAAGCTTGTATTATGAAGATTGATAGAGGTGATTAAAGATATTTAAGGTTATAGATGAGGATGCTTTAATCATATGTTGATACAAGATATTTGATATTATTAATCAATGATCTAGGATCACTATAATAATTGGTTTTTATAGGTTTTTCACATGAGAAAAAACCTAGAGAAGTTTCTTGACTAATATTTGATTCATTTCTCCTAGTGATAAGAATCATTTCATGAAGGAGTAGTGTATAAGGTACTCGGGGATTTCCTTATCTAGAGGACCATGATAAGATGAAGAAAGTCATTAAGAATGCAACATTTTCCCACTTTCATGGTTATGTTCTTTTATATGTTCAAAATCTCAAGTAGAGACATGTTATCAAGATTTCATAGAATTTAAGAATTAAGTACACAATAAGATTATAAGAATAGAATGAATTATGTGATGCTTTTTCTTACATGATAAGATTTCATGAGATTCATGTTTTAAGATTTGAGATTTAGGGTTTACACCCATGTTAAGACCATGAGGTCATAATGTATTAAGATTCATATAAGAACATATTTAATGAAATTAGACTATGGAGTTAGACCCATGCTCTAGTGCAGGTCAACTCAAGATCAGGACCTAAAAAGTTCACAACCAGTCGTGAGACCCACATACAAGAGTATATATCTCCATAGAGAGATATATCAAAAAGAAAGACTTTAAGGGTACAGATGGAGTAGTTATTTTTTCTTAAGATTTTCCTACATTTTTCATATTGATTATACACGATAGTTTGATAAGGTTGTTAGACATAGTTAGTTATCCATGCAAAGGTTGTACTTTAAAAGTGATTATGAGATTTCGTAGTTTATGTAAGGTATGAGAGATCCTAAGGTGGGTAGCCTCATGCAGTTCAATTGAATTTCAAGGATATAATTCCCAAAAAGGTGGGCAGTATTGTCACACTTAGTTTTAGAACCTTCAAGCACATGAATATGTTATTACGAAATCAATATAGGATTGATTTAAAAGGTTCCATTCAATTTTCATGGTATTTGAATTTAAGGGAAAAAGAATGTAGAGCGTGTTGACCTAGAGGTTATACATTACCTATATTTTGATAATGACTTAACCATTCCATTCATATGTATCTAATATGTGCATTTAAGATTGTTTGCAGGCATTAGGTAAATGAAAAGGATCATATATACAAAGCCCTAGAATGGGCCAAATTCAAGTCAAAATGGCTACAAGTGTGCATTTTAGGATTTCTATGTAAATGACCTTAGAACATCCATGTAATCACTTGTAATGATGAATTGGCTTGTAACTTAGAAGAGAAAATTGTTTGGGACAAAATTCACCAAGTGCTAATCACTTTTATTGCAAATTAGAAAATCAATTACATGCACTTGGTCGGTCGAGTTTCCCTAGCCTGAAACTCGACCGATCAACCTTGATCGATTTTCTAAAGATTGCATCGGTCGAGTTGTGCACCCACTGAACTTGACCGATCGGGTAGCAGGCCATTTCCAGTTGAAATGGTCAGTCGAGTTTCCTCAGGACAAACTCGACTGATCATTTGAATATTTGTTTGCCTCTTACTTGATCGGTCGAGTTACCCCCATTAAAACTCGACCGATTACACTGTACGGAATTTGCAGAAAAAGTAATATGACCGTTGGTGAATTGTTTTGGGCAAAAATAGAATCATTTTCTTGAACAAAAAATGACTACTTTTGCATCCAAGTGTCCCACAACTTAAAGGGCCACCCTCAACTATAAATAGAACCCCTTGGACTTCATTCCAAGCTGCTCTTCCATTGCAAACTTGGTTCTAGCTTAGTTGAGAGTGTTCCAAGCCTTTGAGCCCCTTTCTCTCTCTACCTTCAAGATAAATTCGTGAGTCAAGAGTGAGTTAGGTCCTTGTGTATGAGACCTATCCTTTGTATTATGTAAAGCTCTCCTTTCTCTCTTCCTACCTCCAAATCCCATTGAAGATTGATTGAAGCTACTTCTCCAAGTGAAAGAGGAGTTGTTGATGTTCTTCTTCGAGTGAAGGGGAAGATGTGTTGCTGATCTTCAAGAGTGAAGATAGCTCGTTGCTCCAGATCCCTTGGTGAAGGGAAAATGTGGAGAAGCTCTCCAAGTGAAGGAGAGGTGCAAGGCAAAGCTCAAGTGAGATAGGTAAATCCTGCAAGGCTGAAGACAAAGGTAAGATTGGGTAAGTCCTTTGAAGATGGCTGAAGAATCTTGCTTTGTGGGTAAGTCCTTGGATAGGTAGAAGATCTTAGCTTGAGAAATTAAGCCCTTGGTTGTGTGGTTTATGTATCTTGTAATCTTATAGTGATTTATAAGAGAACCAAGTTGCAAATCCTAGAGTCTAACCAACTCTAGGTAGTGGACTGACATCGCTCCTAATTTTAGGACGTGGAACCACTCTAAACCACCTGTCCAAGTGCATGCTATTCATTATCTCTTATCATTGCTTTGTATGCTAGAATAGGACATCAAATTGTTTATTGCTTTAGTTTTTGCACTACGATTAAATTGGTGGTCTAATTGATTTTGTGAAGTGTGTGTAGCTCTATTCACCCCCCCTCTAGAGCCCATTGATCCAACAAGTGGTATCAGAGAAGGTCTTCTCCAAGCTACTTCAACAAGTAGGAGAAGATGGGTGATTCGGCTCTTGGGTCACTCAACCTCGAAGGAAGCTTCTCAATGAGACTCCCGGTCTTCGACGGCACAAACTTCCTATATTGGAAGAGGAGAATGCAATTCTACCTCCAAGGGGTGAGCTACGAAATGTGGAAGATTGTCCATCTCAAGTATGAAGATCCAAAAGGGGACATCACCACTTGGATGGAAGCTGAGATGAAACATGCTCAACTCAACGCCAAAGCCGTGAGCATCATCTACGCCGCCCTTACACCATTCGAGTTCAACTGGATCTCTTCGTGGGACATGACGCATGAGATATGGCACAAGTTGTGTTTCACCTATGAAGGTACCGAGCAAGTCAAGGAGGCCAAAGTCTACATGCTTGGTGGTCTTCTTGAGAACTTCAAGATGGGGATGAATGAAAGAGTAGCGGACATGTACACAAGGTTAAATGTAATCTTGAATAGCCTTGTAGCTCTTGGGAGTGTCATGGATAGAGGTACAATCAATGCCAAAATCTTGAGATCTCTTCCAAAGAGATGGGAGCCAAAGGTTACTTCAATTGAAGAAGTTTACAAGCTAAGCGAGTTGTCAACCGAGGAACTGGTTGGTAACCTCCAAGCCCATGAACTTAGGCTCGAAAAGCAAGAAGAAGAGGAGAAAAGAGAAGAGAAGGAATCAAAGAAGATAAAGGACACAACCTTCAAATCTCAAATTGAAGAAATGGTCTGGCAACAACAACTTGCCATGAAGTCTCCCTGCCCTTCCTCAAGTGAAGATGAAGGTGTCAATGATCATGAAGCTAACTACTCAAAAGGAAAACACTTCAAGAGCAAGCCCTCCTCCTCAACTCCTAGGTGCTACGAGTGTGGTCAAAAAGGCCACTACAAGAGTGATTGCCCAAAGGCCAAGAAGAGCCATCATAAGAGCAGCCACAAGAAGGATGACAAGTACAAAAGAGAAGCAAAGTACAAGAGGAAAGACAAGAAGGAGAGAAGATCCAAAGATGTAGCTCATGCGGCGTGGGAGGAGTCTTCTTCAAGCTCCTCAAGCTCTGAAGATGGAGAATGCCATCTTGCCCTCATGGCATCAACTAGTGAAGATGTAATTGAGGTAAGTGAGGTAAGCAAGGTTAGTGATGTTAATTTACTTGAGCTATCTAAGGAAACTCTCATTGATATGCTTAATGAATGCCAATCATCTTTTGCTAAATGTAAATCTAAGAGGAAAAAATTAGGCAAAATAGTTGATGATCTTTATGCAAAAATTGACATTCTTAATGAAAATGAAAAATTCCATCTTGATAGCATAGAATCCTTGCAAGGAAATTTCTTGACCTTGAACTTCAATACAATGGAGTAGAGGTTGAGAATGGTACATATCTTTAAAATATTGAAAATCTTAAGATAGAAAACCAAAAATGCCTAGATGAGCTTGATACTCTTAAAACTGAAAATGTAGAACTCAAGCTTATTGATGATGCTAGGAGAGAAGAAATCTATGCTTATCAAAGAGAAATAGTTGTTCTTAAATCTGAAAATGCAAAATTGCTT
This sequence comes from Alisma plantago-aquatica, assembly GCA_963693085.1. Lineage (NCBI taxonomy): Eukaryota > Viridiplantae > Streptophyta > Magnoliopsida > Alismatales > Alismataceae > Alisma > Alisma plantago-aquatica. The sequence goes on from OY856409.1 coordinate 1,246,388,044, forward strand.
GCTCAAATTAATGATCTATCTTCTAGACCTGTTTTCCCTAGAAATGAAGTTGCTAGCTTAACTCTAGAAAAAGATTCTCTTCTTACTAAGGCCCTCTGTCTTGAGGCTGACCTTTTGCATACTAGAGAAGATCTTGCTAGTCTATCTACTACTGATGTAAAGCTTAGTGATGATAATGACAAATTAAGATCTACTTTACAAAGGTTTCTTTCGGGAAAGAAATCCCTAAATGATGTCCTAGAGCACTCTACCAAACAAGTTTGTACTAGTGGTTTAGGATATAATGGGATTGCTCCCAAAGGTAAGAAGAAGAAGGGTAAGAAAAAGAGTGTGGAACTTCCAATTTTCAATGGAGAGACTTCCGGCTCTAAAAACCCTATGGTTTGTATTCATTGCAAATGTGATGACCATTATTATACCTATTGTCCTTACAAGCCCAAGGGGACCAACCCAAAGATAAAATGGGTCCCCAAGCTAACCCCAGACCCCAAAGTTTGAGTTGGGTTCCGACATCCTCTTTTCTTGCAGGCTAAAAAGAAATGGATTGTTGATAGTGTCTTCTCTAAGCATGTGACTGGAGAAATCAACCATTTCAACAAATTTGTGAAAAAGAAAGGAGGATCGGTAACCTTCGGGGACAACAAGAAGGGTAAGTTTATAGGTGAGGGTGATGTAGGCAATGAATTATGTATTAAAAATGTATTGCTTGTTGATGGCCTACATCACAATTTAATTAGTGTTAGCCAATTATGTGACAATGGTTATCTCGTGCTATTTACTTCTTTAGAATGCTTGCTTCTAGATTCCCTCTCCTACAATGTTATATATAAGGGAACTAGAAATGGTAATCTTTATGTTATTGTTATCGATGCTCTTAAGCCCATACTAAATAGATACTTAGTTGTGGATAAAAATGATCTTTCTCTTTGGCATCTTCGTTTGGGTCATGTGAATTTGCATCAAATGAAGAAATTGAACAAAAAGGACTTGGTTCGAGGACTTCCTAAATTGGATTTTGATAAGGATGAGGAATGCCAACCTTGTACACAAGGGAAACAAACCAAATCCTCCTTCAAATCCAAAGGAGTCATGAGCACCAAGTGAGTTCTTGAAATTCTTCATATTGATCTATTCGGACCAATGAGAACTCAAACGCTTCGTGGCTCCAAGTATTGTCTTGTTATTGTTGATGATTTCTCTAGATATACTTGGACTTTCTTTCTCGTGTCTAAAAGCGATACTCTTGATGTTTTCTAGAGCTTTTGTAAATGGGTTGAAAATGAAGCTTCTTGTCATATTGTTTCTATCTGTAGTGATCATGGGAGAGAGTTTGAAAATGATCTTTTTGAGCATTTTTGTGAAAAATTGGGTTATTTGCACAATTTCTCTTCTCCTCGCACACCTCAACAAAATGGGGTTGTTGAGAGGAAGAATAGGTCGCTACAAGAGATGGCTAGGACCATGCTTCTTGAGTATGACACTCCTAAGAAGTTTTAGGTTGAAGCCGTTAGCACGTCATGTTTTGTGCAAAACCGAGTTTTCATACATCCATCTTTCAAGAAAACCCCCTATGAACTATGGCGTGGTAGGAAGCCGTCTATTGATTTCTTACATGTTTTCGGATGTCCTTGTTTTATTTTAAACATGAAGGATTCTCTCGACAAGTTTGATCCGAAATCCTATAAGGCTTTCTTCCTAGGCTATAACACTACTAGCAGGGCATATAAAGTATTCAACATTGAATTGTCTAAAATTGAAGAATCTATCAATGTTAAGTTTATTGAAACTAACTCTGTTATTGGCAAGCATATTGGTGATGATGATGTTGTAGATGAAATAATTCATATCTTAAAAGACCTCAACATCAAAGACAAAGGCAAGTAGGTGATTGAAGAAGAAAAAGAAGAAGAAAAGAAGGATCCCACTCCCCGCTTTGCAAAGAATCACCCCAAGGAGTTGATCATTGGAAACCCATTTGAGCGAGTGAGGACACGAGCTGCTCACAACAAAGAACAAGCAGATAGTGCCTTCATCTCCCAACTAGAGCCAAAGAACATCAAAGAAGCCCTTGGTGATGATGAGTGGATCCTTGCCATGCAAGAAGAGCTAGAGCAATTTGAGAAGAATCGTGTGTGGACTCTAGTGCCAAGACCAAGTGATAGAAAAATCATTGGCACCAAATGGGTCTACCGCAACAAGCTAGATGAGCATGGAAAAGTGGTAAGGAACAAAACAAGGTTAGTGGCACAAGGTTACAACCAACAGGAAGGTATTGATTTTGATGAAACTTATGCTCCTGTTGCTAGATTAGAATCTGTCCGTATGCTACTTGCCTTTGCGAGTTATAAAAATTTCTTGCTATATCAAATGGATGTTAAAAGTGCATTTTTGAATGGTACAATCGAGGAGGAATTTTTTGTTGCTCAACCTCTGGGCTTTGAAAATGACAAATTACCCAATCTTGTTTATTTGTTGCAAAAAGCTCTCTATGGACTCAAACAAGCACCTCGAGCTTGGTATGAGAAATTAAAGAACTTTTTGTTAGATGATGGGTATGTCATGAGCAAAGTTGATTCTACCTTGTTTCTAAAACACACTTCTAACCATTTTCTTATTATCCAAATTTATGTTGATGATATCATTTTTGGCAGGACTAATCTTGATCTTTGCAAGGAGTGTAGTTCTCTTATGCAGAGTGAATTTGAAATGAGCATGATGGGTGAGTTGACCTTCTTCCTCGACTTTCAAATCAAGCAAACAAAAGAAGGAAACTTCATCAACTAAGGCAAATACACAAGTGAACTAATCAAACGCTTTGGGATGGAGAACATGAAGCCGATGGATACACCCATGTCAAACACCGCCAAACTTGACAAAGATGAAGAAGGTGAAAAGGTAGATGAGAAGCTCTATAGAGGTATGATAGGAAGTTTACTTTATTTAACTGCCTCTAGACCTGATATTATGTTTAGTGTTGGCTTGTGCGCTCGCTTTCAATCTTGCCCTAAGAAGTCGCATCTCACTGCTATTAAGAGAATTTTGAGGTACTTAGCCAAAGCCCAAAATTTTGGACTATGGTATCCTAAATCAAGGGATTTTACTCTTAAAGCATATAGTGATGCAGATTATGCAGGGTGTTTGATTGATAGAAAGTGCACAAGTGGCACTTGCTTCCTTCTAGGACCATGCTTAGTGTCTTGGTTCTCCAAGAAACAAAGTACAGTGGCATTATCAACTACCGAAGCTGAATACATTACAGCCGGGAGTTGTTGTGCACAGGTCCTATGGATGAAGCAAATGCTCCAAGACTTTAACATATTTTTTGATGCTTCTCCTATTTTTTGTGACAATACTAGTGCAATTAACCTATCTTACAATCCCATCTTGCATAGTAGAGCTAAGCATATAGAGGTTCACCATCATTTTCTTCGTGACCACATTGCCAAGAAAGATATCTATATCACACATGTGGACACGGAAAATCAGTTGGCGGACATTTTTACAAAACCTCTAGCTAGAGATCAATTTAATTTTATTCGATCTAAACTGCTCATTGTTGATTTAAATAATATTGCTATGTGATCTAGCTAGTGGTATCTCTCCTATATGCTTGCTCATGTCTATCTTCACCTTATATTGCTCATATACATGCTTGTTTGTGCTTAAACTGCCTATCAACATGCTAAGTTTTTGCTTATTTTTGGGTTTTATTGAATTTCGCGTTTTATCGCTAAATAGTGCCCAATGATGAGCTAAATGTGCCTAGGTATGTTATTTATGCATAATAGAATAGAAAAATAAATTTAATCGACATGTATATGGCTAGAATCTAAGAATTAGACTGCTAGGTCAGGTTGACCTTCAGTCGAGTTTCCACCCTGGAAAACTCGACCGATCAGGAGCCGAGAGTTGTCTTCAGTGGACCATTTGGTCGAGTTGTACACCCTCAGAACTCGACCGATCGACGGGCAGTGCTAACTTAAAAGTTAGGATCGGCCGACTATTTTCCCTTGCAGCTAGAAAATAGCTGACCGATTCCTCATCTCCTAGCCCGTGCTCTCAACCCAAGCCCTAAACCTCCCCCGTTCCAAACCCTAGGGCGACCTAGCAACCTATTCTTGACCCTCCCGGGCGTCTGTGGTGTATCTTCTTCAGCTTTTGAGGTTTGATCTTGCTTGTGTGCACGATTTTCTTCTTGCTTTCGTTTCCATGGCCTTCCATAGACGAAAACGTGCCGCCCCTAGCAATGCTCCAGCCTCCTCCTCGACCAATCGACTGATTCCATTTGATAACACCACGTTTGTGTCCCTTGAGGTGGTAAATAGGTATAAGGATCTTCTTCCACGATCTCCTTTTCCTTTTCACCCCTTAGTTGATGCAAATCATTTTCAAGAGTATATCACCTCTGTTTCGAGGCTTCTTGCCAAACACCACTTGTCCGCCCTAGCAATCGAACGTGACTGTTTCTATAATCAGTTATCAAGCACAAAAGATGTTCATGATTTCTACGCCAACCTGTGTTGGAACTACGATTCGCTTGTTCCCCCTCCGAATACCGAAGTAGTCCTAACATCGATGATCGTCGGTGGTCATTTTCAAATCTCCGAGGAAAATTTCAACTACTATCTTGCCGGAGATGAGGAAAACACCACTTGGCGTAAGGACTATGGTGAGTATTTCGATCTCCAACCTAGAAGGTTTCTATAAACACCATGAATTGACACTACCGGACATTTATCAGTTTTTAAAGAAACCTGACGTGACCTATAAGAAGCGGTCCACCCTTCCCTCATCCTCCCTTGACCTTCAGATGCGCATCTTGGCCCTTGTGATTAATTGCAATATCCATCCGAAGCGAAATCAAACGGACATTGCGGAAAACACAACGGTCCTGATGTATTATTTGTTAAACAATATCAGTGTCAAATGGGCTCGTTACATCTTACACCATATGACCTATTTTGACACCGGCAAGAACACCAAGGGCACCCACCCTCCCTACCCAGTCCTGATTTGTGGTCTTTTCCAGTTCGCCACTGATAAATCTCTCTTTTTTGACTTCCACTACCCGGTCGCTAGAAAAGGAGTGTGTATTAGTGAAACCACCCTTCAGAAGGTTGTACCTGTCTTTTCACCTGCCCCTGGTGCTTCTGCCTCCGGCTCTGCCTCTGCCTCTGCTTCTAGTGTACCTCCCTCCTCCACCCATGCTCCACCTCCGCAACCACATCCCCGACCTAGCCGTGCGTTGTTTCGTGCATCAAATGAAACCCTTCTGGGATATATGATGCATGAACAGGCATACAACCGTCAGGTTCAGGACCACCTCCACCAGGATTTGTGTTCGATCATGTCTACCATGAACATGTCCTGTGCTTCACCCTACCCTGTCTACCAGCCATACCCAGGTAGTGTCTATGCCTCTTATGCATATGAGCATCATGAAAAGGATCATATATACAAAGCCCTAGAATGGGCCAAGTTCAAGTCAAAATGGCTACAAGTGTGCATTTTAGGATTTCTATGTAAATGACCTTAGAACATCCATGTAATCACTTGTAATGATGAATTGGCTTGTAACTTAGAAGAGAAAATTGTTTGGGACAAAATTCACCAAGTGCTAATCACTTTTATTGCAAATTAGAAAATCAATTACAGGCACTTGGTCGGTCGAGTTTCCCTAGCCTGAAACTCGACCGATCAACCTTGATCGATTTTCTAAAGATTGCATCGGTCGAGTTGTACACCCACAGAACTCGACCGATCGGGTAGCAGGCCATTTCCAGTTGAAATGGTCGGTCGAGTTTCCTCAGGACAAACTCGACCGATCATTTGAATATCGGTTTGCCTCTTACTTGATCGGTCGAGTTACCCCCATTAAAACTTGACCGATTACACTGTACGGAATTTGCAGAAAAAGTAATATGACCGTTGGTGAATTGTTTTGGGCAAAAATAGAGCCGTTTTCTTGAACAAAAAATGACTACTTTTGCATCCAAGTGTCCCACAAATTAAAGGGCCACACTCAACTATAAATAGAACCCCTTGGACTTCATTTCAAGCTGCGCTTCCATTGCAAACTTGGTTCTAGCTTAGTTGAGAGTGTTCCAAGCCCTTGAGCCCCTTTCTCTCTCTACCTTCAAGATTAATTTGTGAGTCAAGAGTGAGTTAGGTCCCTGTATATGAGATCTATCCTTTGTATTATGTAAAGCTCTCCTTTCTCTCTTCCTACCTCCAAATCCCATTGAAGATTGATTGAAGCTACTTCTCCAAGTGAAAGAGGAGTTGCTGATGTTCTTCTCCGAGTGAAGGGGAAGATGTGTTGCTGATCTTCAAGAGTGAAGATAGCTCGTTGCTCCAGATCCCTTGGTGAAGGGAAAACGTGGAGAAGCTCTCCAAGTGAAGGAGAGGTGCAAGGCAAAGCTCAAGTGAGATAGGTAAATCCTGCAAGGCTGAAGACAAAGGTAAGATTGGGTAAGTCCTTTGAAGAAGGCTGAAGAATCTTGCTTTATGGGTAAGTCCTTGGATAGGTAGAAGATCTTAGCTTGAGAAATTAATCCCTTGGTTGTTTGGTTTATGTATCTTGTAATCTTATAGTGATATATAAGAGAACCAAGTTACAAATCCTAGAGTCTAACCAACTCTAGGTAGTGGACTGACATCGTTCCTAAGTTTAGGACGTGGAACCACTCTAAACCACCTGTCCAAGTGCATGCTATTCATTATCTCTTATCCTTGCTTTGTATGCTAGAATAGGACATCAAATTGTTGATTGCTTTAGTTTTTGCACTACGATTAAATTGGTGGTCTAATTGATTTTGTGAAGTGTGTGTAGCTCTATTCACCCCCCTCTAGAGCCCATTGATCCAACATAGCGGTCTTTTATGCAATTGGGGTTGTTTTATAATATCATCTAAATATGTGAATTTGTAATTTAATTTGATTATATGAGTAAAAAATTAGAGAAGAATAATGGAGAGAAACTGATGACTCTGGTTAATGGATTGTGAGCCCTAGACCTAGTTTAGGTCATCGCATTAATTATAAATGGATATTGATCGAATGTATGATAAGGAAGATTCCATTGGGAGAATGAAGTGTTCTAGGCTTAAGTTTTGTAATCGAGAATGTGATGAACCCTATGGACCCTTTGGAAGGCCAAGGATTGAACCATGTGGCCTAGAAATCTATTTAAGCCCATTTAGGGCCAATCCTGGCTTACACATGGGTCCTTGCAGTAAAAAAATTGTAATGGGGTATGTCATCTGCATAATGGATGCTCAAAACATTTTTTAGTAGATAGATAATTGTATTATAAGATCATGGAAGTCATTTCAAATAAATTTGATTCATCTTGTGACCTAGAGAATTACTTTAGTACTGATTTAGTTTTTAATTAAAATGTAAGTTTGGGGTGATTATCCATTTAGTTTTGCCTAATATCTTTCCAAAATAAAGGTAATGAAAATAAGATATAAATTCCAAAATTTGAGATTAAATAAGATTAGTATCTGAAGTAAATAATTATTTATATAAAATAGACTTTAACTTAAAATAAAAGAGAAAAAAGGAAATAAGAAAAGAGGCAAGAAGTCGAGACCCAGCCTAGCGGACAACAGAGTCAGCGCCTATTGGAACAAGACTCAAACAGAGTCCGAACTGAGGAGGAATCTCCTCGCAAGATCCGATTTTAAAGGATATAAAAGCCTGGTCCTGTAGAAATAGAGGGGGCGGCGAGCTGTATCTAGGGTTTTGGCATGAAGGGGCTGAAAGAGAAGGATAACGAGAAGAAAGGAGGGGGCGGAGGCAGCTTGGCTGTCCCGATGATGGGATCTTTATACTAGCCCAACAACGTGGGGAGGAGGCGTCGTCCTAAATATTAAGGTCCGACCGGAGCAGCTAAGGGCTTTCGAGCGATCGAAGGTGGCCTATGTACCATGCTTGGGGTCACCAGAACATGATCCATGCGGCGGTAGCTTACGTTGATAGAAACAGGGGACCTCCCCTTTTTTGAGTCCATGGGTGGAGCGGGAGCCGACCTCGGCTGGATCCGAGATGGGAATGATGGCCCAGTTTGGCGAGGCGTGTTGTGTGGTGCAATAGTAGCCATTGGATCAGTCTTGGATGACCAGGTTTGCTGGAGGCATGAAGATGGTGCCCTGCTTTCACGGCAGAACATGGGCACTACAACCCCCGCTCCATGCCCCTGCGAGCGAAGGAGAGAATGGATCTGGGTTACTCCTTTGTGAGCCATCGATCACGAGGCCCAATTGGCCTGAAAAGAAAAGGAAGTAAGGTATATATTGATAAGAATTTAACTTGCTAAGATACTTTAATAACTCACAAAAATTGATCTGATGGTTCAAATATGACGTACAAGGATTCATTGGAAAGCTTGAGAGACGATGAACACAATAATAGAGGTCTAAGACCACGGTAAATATCATATAATGATATTATGTTGAAAGAAAGATAGATATGATCATATTTGTTGATGCTATGTTAAATTGATGATGTAGGTGTGTACCTTGTTGATGAGCTTTATGGAATTGACAAAACACAAGCTTTGAAGGTATGATGCATTGTGAACATGTAGTTTAATGATTTGAGGATATATGTTATGGTTGGCCATTAATACCAGGGGCGAGTGCAAGGGTGATTTTAGTCACAAACTAGGTGATAGCATGATAAAGATAATTAGAATATCATGTACTCATCAACTTGATTTCAATACCACACATAAATTTGATGATTATTGTTTGAATAGTATTAAGTCCTAAGATTAATTTATGAGATAAGTCACCATGGGCATTTATATGATTTTAAATATTTATGTAACTAAGATCAAGTATGCTCAAAATAAGATGTCATTAAGATATGCAAGAAATCAAGAGATAAGCCTTTACAATGTTTATTAGAAACACACGGTGGATGTGGTTGCATGCCAGTTGGTGTTAGTATTGGGGAATACTTTAGAATAAACTTCTAATACAAAGAATTGGATAGATAGGTACATACAATAAGATTGCATAAGGGCCAATTATGAAATCAAGATAAAATTTAGTATGGTGTCCAAATGTAAGATTGTATTAAGACAAATCTTATAAATGAACTAATGTCTAGTTGGGAAATGAGTAAAGATAAGTAATAACAACACATTCTAATGTCTTTTTAGGATTTAGAGTTGACTGGAGGGCCCAAGGAAAGCATTTAGTTCTCTATCACAAAGGTAAGTGGGTCGTGTCCATTAAATTTCATAATTATGCTTCAGACTATACCTTTCCTACAAAGTTACTCAGAGATTAAGTTACTTTCAGACTTTTGTGTTTCACATCCTGCCATGCTTAGAGTGATCAGATTTCATTCAACTTAAATTATGTTTCAACATTATCAGATTTCAAGTATTTGAGATTTATATGACTATTAGATATTTAGGATTTCTATGTTTAGTTTAGTTTATTTTCTCAACCATTTAGCCTCAGAAATCATATATCTAATATTAGAATTGTAAGTCCTCTATTAAAGATGAGTTTTAGATTAACACTTATTCAGACACCATGAATCCTTATTTCATATTTTAGATTTAAATGTACTCATTGTGAGTAGTCATAGATTAGGTTTGCATACCTAATAAGAGTCTCAGATCCAATCTCAGATATTTAATAATTAAGATGTAGATTCAGAATTAGAGTTCAGATTTAGATTTAATTCATACTAGATTCAAATTTAGAATTCAGTTCAAGTTTAGTTATCAATACTCAATTTCAGTTTAGATTAAATATTAAGTAGTTTTAGACTTAAGATAAATAAGTCAGAACCTTCACATAAGACATTATATGATAAGTCCTAATTCAGTTAGTCCGGGGACGATTCAGAGGCATCTATTGCCAATTCAGAGGAGTGTTCACTCCAATTCAAAGGTACTTTGGTACCAAGCAAGGCATAGTTACACCAATTTAAAGACACCTCAGTGTCATCCAGAGGCATGTATTGCCAATTTAGGATACTTTAGTACCAATTTAGGGCGTAGATATGCCAATTTAAGATGAATTATCATATAATGGAGGCCACAAGAATATAAAAGATGTAAATAAAAGACACATTGATTTGGTATCAGTTTACAACTTTCAGATAGTAGTTTAGTTTTTAGTTATAGAATGTTCATGTTTATGTTATTAGAAATTCAATGCCACTTACTCTAACCTAGGTTTCCCTTTGTACATGGTTGGGGATGAGATGTTCACATGTATTCATTTTTAGGAAGAGAGGTTAAAATAGAGGATTCATCTATAGTTTTAACAGAGGTTTGATTGGTGGGGTGCCATCTACACAGTTCAAGATATTAATACATAGTACATGTTTTGGTATCATGTAGGTACACTTTATTACCAAGTTTGATATAAGTGAGTTTCTTTCCTGAGCCAATGAAGAAAATTTATTTCATACATAGTCTGTAACAGTTTTTGTCTATTATTATTGTCATGAATATCATGTTTGTAACATTCACAGTTAAAATAAAATTTATTTTCCGCTCATAAGATACAAAAATCAGGGTGTTACATTCTAAGTCAAGAGTTTGAGGCCTTTCTTGGAGATTATGGTATTATACGACAATTGACTCCATTTGCAAGACCACAATATAATGGTGTGTTAGAAAGAAAGAATAATACCTTCTTGGACATGGTATGATCAATGAAAGAATATAGCCATTTTTTCAACTTCCTTATGAGAATATATTATAGAAATTGTTGTGTTTACACTTAACCACGTACCTTCCCAATGCATTATCAGGACACCATGTGTGATATGGAATGGGAAGTGTCTTCTTATTTCTTCTAGGAAAGTTTGGGAAAGTGAAGTTTATGTAAAGAAGCAATTTTGTGAAAATCTTAGACCCAGTTTGGATAATTATTTATTTTAAAGCAAGGGTTATTACTTATATGTTACATATGACAACAAAGTCTTTGTTTCCAAAATTTTATATTCCTTGAAAAGTAATTCATTTCAAAGGGAACAAGTGGTAGAAAACAAATCTTGAAGAATTTCAAGGTTTAGGAAATAACATTGAACCTATGGAGGTAGATGAGGAAAAAACATGATCACAATTTCATGGAATTTCAAATTCCTCGTGTAGTAAAAGAAACTCAAGGTCTAGTCGGGCACGTATGGAGCCAAAGATATTTGGATTTACAATTACTCAATCAGATGATTTGTTGTTCATGAATTCTAATGAAACAACAACCTACAATGAAGCTATTCAAGGACAATATTATGGTAAATGGCTTTAGGCCATGGGATCTGAGATGGAATCCATATACACTAATAGAGTATGGACTCTGGTGGATGCACCTGAAAGGGTAAATCCATAGGGTGAAAATAGATCTTCGAGAAGAAGACTGACATGGTTGGTATTCTACAAACCTATAAAGATAGATTGGTTATAGATGGTTTTAGACAAGTTCAATGTGGTGACTATGATGAATCTTTTACACTAGTTTCCATGGTCAAATTCATCAAGATAATGCTTGCCATTGCATCTTATTATGACTATGTGGTTTTTAAATGGACATTAAAATAGCTTCCCTAATTTTGAATCTTCTAGAGAATGTGTACATGACATAGTCTAAAAGTTTTGACACTCTAATGGAGACAATAAAGATTATAAGATGCATATCTTAATAGGATTGAACCAAATATCTAGATGTTGGAATATTCATTTTGATGAGAGATCCAAGGAGTTTGAATTTATCAAAAGTGAAGACGAACCTTGTGTACACAAGAAGGTTAGTGGGAGCATAGTTGTATGTCTCATTTATTTGTACATGAAACATTATTGATGGGAAATGACATACCTACTATACTATTTGTTTAGTCTTGGTTCGGGAAATACTGTCCAAACAAAGGACTTAGGAAAAACATCCTATATTCCAGGAATCAAGATCTATGGTGTAGATTTAGAAGGCTTAGCCTAATCCAAAATACATATATTGAAAAAGTGTTGTAAAGGTTTGGCATGTATGGTTCTAAGAGAGGTAACTTAACCATATCTTATGGAATAAATATCTCTAAATACCAATCTCCTGTCTCTTTAGAAGAGTGATAATGAATGTGTAAGATTCCATATGCATCTAAATTTTGGATCCATCATGTATGTAATGTTATGCAGGCAACCATACATCTCATATGCTTTGAGCATCCTAAGTAGGTACCATTCGAATCCTGGTGAAGGTTACTAGATTATTGTGTTGAATATCATGAAGTACTTGAAATGAACAAAGCATCAATTCTTGATATATAAAAGTGAATAAGAGTTAGTATTATAAGGTCACATTGACGCAAGCTTTCAAACTGACAAGGATGATTATCGTTCACAATCAGGATTTTTGTTTTGCATATATGGCAAAGTTGTAACCTAGAAGAGTTCCAAGGAAGAGTAGTGGTTGATTATATAATATAAATCGAGTATATTTCTGCATTTAATGTAGAAAAATAAGAAGTATTGATCAAGAAGTTCATTAGTGAACTTGAGGTGGTTCTAACCTTTAAGGACACAGTAGAGCCTTACTATGACAATGATGGAGCCATTGCACATGCTATGGAACCTTGATTTCATCATCATTCAAAGTACATACTATGGAAGTATCATCTTACATAATATATTATATTATGAGGAGATGTAAATATTTTCAAAGAACCAAATGAAACCAATATTGATCCATTGACAAAAGAACTTTCATAGTAGAATCATGATGGTCATGTTACATCACTTAGAATTCAGTTCATGAGTAAATGGATCTAGTACAAGTGAGAGGATATTCTTTGTATGCTCTAAGAGCCATAATGTAATGCTTGTAATAGGGATACATTGTATATAATTTAATTATTAATAAAGGCAATTCCACATATGCTAAATTATTGAAATAAGAAATAAATCTAATATATCCCGATAATGTTGACTCAATACATATGTATGGGTTGAGGACATGAACATGAGATCATATGTATACTCAAGAGAATTCATTCTACCTACTCAATTACTATTTGGATATTATAGGACAATAACAATACATAAGACTAGTGTCTATGTTGGATGATGACTATGTCACTTTAGTCATGATATTAGACATCAATTCAGATACATGGATACTTGTTAGAGAACAAGTTCTAATGGACAAAACCATTTTAAGAATGACAAATGGAAGCTATGTCATGACATTAATAGTCATAGTGGTTATTGTGGTCCTTAGACCTGAAGACACTATTGTAATCACATGTTATTTTGTGTATTTTAACACTACCCAACATTACTCTAAATTAGGATTTCCATATAGGTGGTCATTGTAACATCCCTGACCTGGGTTATGCTTTAATCCTAGATGTTTTGTTTAAGAAATATAATTATATGCTTGCTCTTATCTTTTTAAAAGTAATTACGGATCAAGAAGAACTTATGTTTCAATTTTAGTCCTTTTTGAATAATGTTGAAAACAATGTTTTGCCCATTTTGGACCAAAGTGCAAATTACCCAAGTTGAGGGGTTAACTTGCAAATGTTACATGATAAAATGTTACTAATGTGTTGAAGCATCATAAGAATGAAAATGATACTTAGGTATGGCTTCCACAAGCCTGAGCACCAAGAAAGAGCTTATTAAGCAATGTTTGTGCATTAAAACCTAGTTTTGGTGTAATGTGCAATTTACCCAAAACCTAGGGTTAAATATGAAAAATACAACTTCTAGAGAGTCGCTAATGTTTCTTGGTATCAATTAGAGACAAGAAAATAAGAGGGGCGTCTCATTTGAATCTCTTTGGGGGAGAGAGAATCTTGATATTAAAATAATCAAGATTTAAGCATAATTGAAACTCTAATTCAAATTAATGCAAAAATAAATATATTAATGGAAGTGCCCTTCAACCAAAAATGTGATGGTTGAATTTATATAAGTATGGACGTCCTTGTGCCTTGCAATGGCATTGAAATATCTAAAGTGAGTGGAGAGCCCAATCACATTAGTTAAAGAAAAAGTAATATCCACTAATTTTTGGATATTATTATTATATTGATTAAGGTGCTTAATTGTTTTCTTTTAATTCATGGATAAAGAAGAGGATTTCGAAGGGGAGTATGATGGCTTCTTATGAAAGGAAGTGAGGGGGGATAAGTGGCATCAATTTAGGGAATTAAAAGATTTTTATAACACTTTCTCTCTCTTGAATTTTCCTTATATACACTCCATTCTTTCACCCACATGAAAGGCTTTTTCCACTCTTCTTTCTTTCATTGCTTTGGCCGAACGCAAGGGAGATTAGGAGAAACAGGAGGACGTACCCCAACCTGTAGGTGAGCTCCTTAATCATCTTCAACCTGGATTTCATGGTAGAAATCGAAATTCAATGCTTATTTTCTTCTTTTCTCCATTCAATCCTCAACTTTAGCCATTCTTTTCACTCAAAGACTTGAGGATGGACCTTGGGAAGTTGAGAAAGCTTTATTCACCATTAAAGACATGAATCTTGAAGCTTGGATTCTACTTTAAAGGTGGGTTATATAACTTGAACCCTTAAATGTTATTATTGATTTCATTTCTTCATCATATGTTGAATCTTTCTTCTTTCCCGAAATTCCTTTTGATTAGTTGATGAAATCACCATAAGAATCACAGTAATTTTTGAAGGTTGAAGATGATGATGTCATCATAGCACACACCTCAATAAATATCATGAGCAAACGATTTTCAATTTTGATGACCAAACGGTCTCAAGACCGTTTGGTGATCAAACAGTCTCAAGACCGTTTGAGGGCAAATGATCTCAAGACCGTTTGAGGGCAAACGACCTCAAGACCGTTTGAGGTCAAATGATCTCAAGACCATTTTGGGTCAATTGTTAGTATGGATGGATGAAGATCCAATGGTTCCAATTGATCTAATTACAATAGTTACAGTGATGGATGATCCATTGATTACAAACCCTAATCGATTGATTGAAGAAACCCTAAATTGATTCAAATGTTTTCAAGGTGGGATGATCAAATGGTCTCAAGACCGTTTGAGGGCAAACGGTCTCAAGAACGTTTGAGGCCAAATGGTCTCAAGACCGTTTGGAGGTCAAGGGCTGTGATGGATGGTTGGAGATCCAAGGGTTATAATTTGATGTACTCTCAATGGTCCAATTGACAGATGATTCAATAAAGCAAACCCTAATTGATTGATTGAAGGAAACCCTAGATGATCCCAAATGATTTCAAGAAAGTTTGGACCAAACGGTCTTGAGACCGTTTGAGTCTAAACGGTCTTGAAATCATTTGGGATCAAATGGTCTTCAAACCGTTTGAGATCAAATGGTCTCAAACCGTTTGGAGGTCCAATCGGTTTCAAGGCTAATTTATCCAATCGGTTTCAAATGTTGATGGGTCTAATCAGTTTTAATGTACATATGATCAAATGGTTTCAAGGGTTAGATGCCCAAACAGTTTCAAAACCATTTAGAGGGCAAACTGTCTCAACCCTAGATGCCCAAACAGTTTCAAAACCGTTTGGAGGGCAAACGATCTCAAAATTGTTTGGAGGTTGAGGGGTCAAAACTGTTTGGAGGTTCAATGCAACCAAAATCGTTTGAGGACCTAATGTGATGAAAGATCAATTAACCCCATTATTGTTAATAATGTTTATTGAAGATAATTACAATGGTTGTACCTTTAAGGTACTAGGGTGATTAGTACCCTTAGTGTGGGCTCTAATCTCCAAACCACGATATAAACACGATTTAAACGTAGCAAAAGTGATTCGATTAGCAGCGGAATACCAAAAATCAGCGGAAATTAAAACTTTTTGAGATAAAGCATTGAAACCATAAAACTTCCTTCATAAAAGGAGATAACTGTTTACATCTCAGATAATTACTTCTTGAGTAATTATATACAACATGATAGAAAATCTCAATAACTCATAACCAAAATCTCAGACTAAAAGACTCCAAGACCTGAGAGTACAGAGGACACATAGGACTGACTCTAACTACACCTCATGGCAGGCTAAATCTCCACCTGAGATTTTACTGTTGCCCCTGGTGCTGCTGTTGTTGGGACTGGTCACCTGTAGACCTATTCCTCCGTCCTCGACGTCCACCTAAAAAGTTAAAGTCTACGAGGTGAGACAATTTTACATAATTGTCCCAGCGAGAGTTATAACTCTCCGCCAGAAGCTTTATTATAGCACCTCAAAGAATAACTTAAACAGTAAAAGCTTCACATTATTCATCATCAGATATAATAGTAAGCATGAGTTCAACAGTTATGAAATATGAAGACATTTGCACTATACAGTGTAACATCAATCAATCAACTCGTAGTTATCTCTAACAGGTGTGCTACACTGCAGATTATGTTTTTCAAACATTACATTTATGCCCTGTGGAGATGAGGTTTACCACTCATCCTCCAACCAATCACTGCTAAGTGCCTTGGTATCATACTAGGTCATCGAAAGAGCCGGATTCTCATGACCTTCACCTTCCTCAGTCAGTAAGAGGATTACTTGTAGGACATCTCGTGCCTCTACTATAATAGCTTACCAGGGTAATCTGGTCCTTCACTATTTTAGAGTTACAGTGGCGTTCTGTACTCTCTTCGTCATCAGGAGATTTCATTTTTATCTTCCACTGATACGAATATCTGTGCTTTCTTCGTCATCAGGAGGTTTCATGTTTACCATCCACTGATACGGTATAGGATTGTAGTGAAGGATTGATGGATTACACATCTACATCAAACACCTACACTAGGATGTAAGGTTCTACACATCCATATACCCCACATACTCAAAAGTATGTGATCCAGGAGTTCCCTTAGGAAAACCTATTTCACCATCATTTGATCTCTGACAATGATGGATCTATGATCAGGGCTCTACATTACACTTGATTAGTTAGGTACATTCAGTATTCTTTTAACATCATACATTGTTCTTCAAACAATAACATTAGCATAACAGTTATGAAATGAGAATACTAAATGTAACAAGCCTAACTCTCATCAATCATCATATCTCAATACATTCATCACAAGTCATCTCTAAAGCATGACCTTGATGGTAATTATGGCTCTCACAGCCCATTTTAATCCATAAGTTGCCATTGACAATGCATCAGGATATATCACTATTCATAAAGCTAAAGCATGCTTTCAATGAATATAGTTTCATAATCCATACCTGGATATGATCATCATCTCATGACAACCTGCATGGTTAATTTAACTGATAACAGTAAACAATTCATTCTAGAAGTTACATTTTCAAACTCTTAGAAGAGTCAAGTTCCCCAATATTCATCAATTAGGGTTTACTATTCACAATACATGTCCTCACCCTAAATTAGGGTTTACTATTCACCTCATGGCGAATTGAACTCATATCATCATCATGTATGAGAAACATCATCATTAAAGCTCCTAGATAAGATTAAAATTCACTAAACATCATAATTAGGGTTTCCATGATCTCACATAGGTGGATCATACCCTAATCATGCACATTCATGTGTATTGAAGGTACTTTACTTAAGTTTCCACTATAAAAGGGTACTTTCTCTCTCCTCTTAATAGTAGATGGTGATAACACCACTCTAGATCAGGTTGGGTTAAGTCCTCATTGACTAGCATAAGCCAAAACATCATTAACATGTGATTAGGGTTTTATTAGAAAAAGGTATTACTCAATTAAACCCCTCAAGGGTATTTTGGTAATTTACCTCATGATCACCATCATGGGTCAATTCATTAATCACTTAGTCCCTTAATGTTCTAAGCTACCATTAGGGTTTAGATTAGATCACCATTGAACCAATTACAACTTCAAGTGATTATGTATAAATAACCTTGAAAACCTCCAAACGGTTTCAACCTTCAACCACCAAATGGTTTGAAACCGTTTGGGTGCGTTGACCGTTTTCTAGGTTTGACTCCAAGACCGCATGACCTCAAGGTCGTTTGCCCAAACCGTTTGGGTGCGTTGACCGTTTGGAAAGGTTGACTTTCCAAACCGTTTGAGCTTATGCGGTTTGAAACCGTTTGATCAATTTGTCTTAAGATCGATTGGTCCAAACGACCTTGAGATCGTTTGAGCCCAAACGGTCTTGAGATCGTTTGGCCTTAAATGGTCTTGATACCATTTGGATCCAAACGGTCTTGAGACCGTTTGGTCCAAATGGGCTCAAACCGTTTGGACCTCCAACATGGTTCAAAAGTTGCAAATGTTTATGATTAAGTATGTTGAAGCCCTCAATTGGCCAAAGCCATGTTAACCACTTATAAATTGAGTCAATTAGGATGAGACTCAATCAATTCTACACCAAATTAACCCTCAATTGAAAGCCAATTAGGGTTAAGTCTATCTCAATTAGAGTTTCAAATCGGATGGTCATCAATATTCAACAATGTGAATCAATTCAAGGTTGAACCTATCAATTGACCTCCAATTGGGCCCAAACTTGGCCCAAACGGTCTTGAGATCGTTTGGATGACCTACAAACGGTCTTGAGACCATTTGCCCAAGAATTCATCAAAATCTAAGTTGATTTGATAGGGGTTGAACCTTAATTAAGTCACAAATCAGCAATTTGACTATTTCAATAACCCACTATAATTGGGCCCTCAATTGATCAAATTACCTTAACCCTAGACCTCCAAACGGTCTTGGGTTGACACCAAACGGTCTTGAGACCGTTTGCCCATCCATCCTTTGGACTCTAGTGAAAATTCATTAAGGTTCGATCTATTGAGTTAATCATCACATCAATACTTAATTGCAATATGATTTGGTACCTTTGGACCTTCAATTGGTCAACTATACTTGACCCCAGACCTCTAAACGGTCTTGGGTGATCCCCAAACGGTCTTGAGACCATTTGGATGATTCCCCAAATGGTCTTGAGACCGTTTGGGCTAATCAACCCAAAATCACTAATTAACTCATTGGAATTTCAGCACTGATTTCAATTAGGATTTGCCCTATTAATCAACCTTCAACTCATAACTCGTTTGGAATTAATCCATCAAATTTGGTGAATTATTAATCAACATCATTATGAACAGTAATCCCAAACGGTCAACGCTTGGTCAACCATCTTAAACGGTCTTGAGACCGTTTGCCCAAAAAGGGCAAATTAAATAGATTGAAAATCAGGACTTAATTCAATTGGATTTGCTAATTGATTTTCTTATATCTCACGATTCCTTTGGAGTTAACCCCTCAATTTGTGTGGGTGATCAGAATACATAATTAGGAACATGATTCTCATACGGTCGTTGCTTGGTCAACTGGACCAAATGGTCTTGAAGACCGTTTGCCTCCATGCGACCCTGAAACCGTTTGCCCACCAAACGGTTGTGCAAACCGCATGGGCAATCGGTTAGGACCGTTTAGTAAAGTGGAAATCCGTAGATAAGCATAGGAATTAATGCCCTTATCTTCTACCTCAAGAACAGTAGCAGTTATTCACGATTTTGCTTGCAAGGATGCAAGGGAATATAGGGAAGAAGAAGAACTAGCAACTATATGCATAGAAAAAGATGTATAATCAAAGCATAAGGTTTAGAGTTATAAAACCCGCCTAAAGGTTGTTCCTTGAGCTCCAAGCTTCCAAGATTCAGGTCTTTAATGGCGTCTTTGAGCTCCACAGGTCGGCCAAGGTGAATTCTCCAAGGAAAAGTTGGAAAGGAATGGCTAGAAAGATAAAGCTAGGTGAGCTAGCCATGAATTCAACCTTGAAATCGAGTTTCCTCCATGAATTCAAGCAAAAGGGATGATCCAAACTTACCTTGAACTCTCTGGTCATTCTCTTATTCTCCACAGCTCTGCCTTAGTCGGTTTGAGCAAGGGGGATAAGTGAGGGAATGAAAGAAACGTTCCTTTGCTTGCAAAGGAAGTGATATATATATTTTGGGTGAAATTTCTCCATAAAGCTTCTACTTTATCCCATTTCTCATCTAAGTCCTTCCTTTCTTCTTTGCTCGTCCCTACCCCTTATTTATAAAGACAAACTCCTTCTAAGGTCAAGAATTGAAGGCAAAGAGGATCAACCCATCACTAAAGCATACACATAAAAGGGCTATTATACATACACCTTGATTATTCAATCACAAAGGTGTTCTTTATTATATGATTATTCAAATGAAGTGCCCTCTTCATCATTTCTACTCTAAATGATGACAAAAGTTATAAAAGATATTTTAGATGATGTATTTTACAAGTTGCACCCCTCAAATTGGGTAAATTGCACTTTACACCAATTTAGGGTTTTCAAGTACAGGGGTTGCTTCCACAGCTGCACCTTGGTGCTCAAGCTTGGGAAATCCCTCAAACTTCATACTAAAAATCCTCATGATGTATCAACATCAGAGGAACATCTCAACATGTGCAATTTGCAAGTTAATCCCTTAACTGGGTAATTTGCACATAGATCCCTGTATTACAAAACAATGCTACAACTTTATATATAAAGGAGCAAAATTGAAATATATGTTTCTGAGGGACTTAATTACATGCCCAAAGTTGATCACAAGGATTTAATTACATATTTAGGCAAAAAACCTAGGGTTAGTTCATAACCCAGGTCAGGGATGTTACACTTAGAGGGGTTAACCTTTGATGCTGATGAAAGCAATATCTCAATACACTATGCTAACTCTAAATGTATGTACTTGAATGAAGGGTGGACCTAATTTAATCAAGTTTGAATTAATCAACATCCTAGAGAGGATGAGAGATAGAGGAAGTCATACATGTATAATAATCATGTAGTGGTTAAAGCCTCAACACTTTCCACATGAATAAAATATGTAATTAGGGTATGATCCTTGATAAAGAGATCATGAAACCCTAATCGAGAAGGTTGATGAGCCATAACCCTAATTTAAGGCAATGCTAGGTGAACCCCTAATCTAGGGTAATGGTGTAACCCTAATCTAGGGTGATGATATGACAAAATCCCAATTTAGGGTAATATAATGAAAAACCCTAATTTAAGAGGATGCTTCATGAAACCCTAATTTCAGGTAAAGTTACATGAAACCCTAATTTGGGGAAAAGTTATAAGGAACCTTAATTCAAGATAATGATGTGTAAAACCCTACTCTAGGGTGATGCCATGTGATATCCTAATGTAGTGATGTGATGTGAAACTCTAATATAGGGTGATGCTATGTAATTCTATATGAAACCCTAATATGAAACCCTAACCTTAATATAGAGTGAATGTATGTGAAACCCTAATTTTTGGGTTATAATGCATGAAACCCTAATCTTGGGCAATATGATGATAAACCATAACCCTAATTTTGGGTAATGGGATGAGTATCCCTAATTGACATGAATTTGGGAAATCCTAACCCTAATGAGGGAATAGTGATTCTACTCTTACATTGCATAGTGCTGATATGTAATTGATATAACTATTATCATGTGTACTAATCATGCAGGCATCATGAGATGTTGGGCATAGCCAGGTATGAGCTATGATGTTTATTATTGAAATTGTTCTATGGGCCCTGTGAGCCATAATATGCTTTGTTTCCTAGGAAGAGGTAACAAGAGATTAAATGAGCCTGGAGAGCCATGTGAGATGCTTGTGTAACAAGTATCATGTTTAGCTTGGTCAGATGACCTGAAGGTATTACTTACCTGATAAGTGGTAACAAGTGTTCTTTGATGAACTGAGGGTTTGAATACCCATATTTCATAATCATGATGATGAGATGTTAAGGGATGAGAATGCCCATGATGTGATAAGGGATTGAGATTCCCAATGTTTTATAAAGTTTCAAAAAGTACTTGATAGAAGTATTACACATTCTTTGTAGCATTTGTTATAATAATTTATGTTTGAAAATCTGACTGATGCTAAAAGAATATGGTAATGTACTTAATTAATCAAGAGAAATCTTATCATGTAGAGACCTGGCCATAGATCCATCATCGTCAGTAGTTGGTGATGGTGAAACAAGTTTTCCCACAGGATCTCCTGGAGGGCATACTGTTGAGTATGTGGGGGTTATGGGCACTGTAACATACTGAAAACTCCTTTGTACCTCTTTGTACTCTTTTCTATAAGCTTTAATCTCCATTTTCGTTCCTTTTGTCCTTTGTCTTGATTTAAAAGAAATTTAGATAGTTATTGGTTAAATATTTCCCATATATTCTTATTTTAAGGTTTCATGTACAAATGACTCAGTTAGATTTAGACAAGGGGTTTAATATGCAATTTCACCTTAAGATATAAAAAGGGGATAAACTAATTCGTCCTAGAATCTTCTAGTGTTTCCTAGAATATAAGAAATAAGAAGGAAATCCGAATTTTATAAAAGAAAGAAGATAAATATAATAAGTAAAGGAAATATGAGAAAATATGAGTAAAGAAGATAATTACAAGGATTTTGTAACAAATAAGATAATTTGAAACCATCATGATAATTTGATAGTTTAATTCGTTTCCTTGAGTAAAGAGTAACTTAAGAGTCAAGTATTGTTTAAAATAAAAATATTAATAACATTATCAAAGGAAAATAGGAAATAAGCCAATAAAAAGAAATAAAATGTTTAATGATCTCAAATCAGGGAAATAACTTCAAATTCGTATTCTAAACATAAAAATAAGCCTCTGTGCAAATTTGCAACTAATTTAGATGATATATGAATAAATAGGAAAATAAGAGAGAGAAAGAGTGTAGAATGTTCTAATTAATTTAATAAATAAAAAGATAATGTCAACTTGAGAATATAATTGCAAAATCGTGTTTCAAACCAGTAAGAAGACTTAAGGGTGAAGTTACATTAATTTTAGATAATGTTATCACTTCGTTTGAGGGAGGAGAGAGAAAATGACATAATAATTAATTCACCTATTAAACTTTCTCAAAATGAAAAATTAACTCCATATTCGGATTCTACGCGTCGAAATAAGTCAGAATATAAATTTTCATAATTTTTGGGCAACGTTTGAGCCTCCAAAATAAGAAAGAGAAAAACATTTAAAATATAATGATTTTAATCAACTTTTGCTCAGGGATATTTCCTTCACCTAATGCGCGATCGAACGGCCCAGGTTGCTTGATGGACCCGCGTCCATCGATCCAACGGTGCGCGGTCATCTTCTACCTTGAGTCGGATTAGGCAACAAACTTGGATTTTCGTTTTCTTAAAAACGCAATAACTTGAGATTCACTCAACGATTTTCCTTGATTTTTGTTGCGTTGGTTTCCTTGCGAGATTTCGCACAAGATTATCCCAACTTTTGCGAGCTTTAACACGTATTTGAGAAACGCCCAAAGTAGCCGCCGACCACTTCCCTTTGCTCCTACCCACATCCTAGTTTAGGGTTCCTTGCCTATAAATAACTACACCCTCGCAACCGCAATCACCTTAGCAACCTGTTCGTGCCTCTAATTTGGGATTTCGTCGACGTTTGCACCACCAACGAGCTGCCGGTTGCTCCTGTCTTGCGGCGCCAGGTGCTCTCTGCTTGCTCCATCTCCGTCCAAATTAAAGGTACCTTCGAGTTCGTCTCGTTATGCTCTTTCTTTCGACTACCTGAACGCACGATTTGGTCGAGTATAGCGATTTTGCCCAAATCGGCCGAGCTAGCAGCTCGCGCGCGACCGAGCTTGAAGACGATGGGCTTTTGACCGTTTTGCCCCTCCATCTTCTTCTTCTTTTGATTTCTCGCCAAGGACACGACAATCTTTTTCTCTGTTTAAGCGCCGGGTCTACCGACCGGTGGCGCGCGGTCCTGAGACGCGGGTCGCCGCTCTCAGCCGCCCGCGACCGCGGACTGCTGTTAGCTTTGCCTACGTGGCAAGCTACCATTGGTCAGAATCAAATAATTTTTATTAATTAATCCGTTGGTCAAAATTTAAAAATAAATAGTGTTTTGAAATCAGGAAAACGAGATCTATCCAATAAATATATTTTTGAGATTTGATTTTGAGGTTTGCGAAAAAGTGTTTTTAATATCGATTTAATTAACTTAAAAATCTCTAAAATTAACCCTGAAAATCTATATTTCCAAATTATACAATATTATATGTTATTTTGATCAGGAAAACCTAACTAAGACGATTATGAGGTTTTTGAGGTCTGAATCGAGAGTTTGTACAAAAAGTTAGTAAATTAGGGTTTTAAATCTTTTAAGTGAATACATGCAATTCTAATAAATGAATTAAATGATGTATTAGGAAGTTTGGGTCTATAGTTCGTGAGAAGATTTGAAAAAGGGAACTTAGGACACCTGTGGCAAAGGTATGTGTTTAGTATGGATTAGTATGTGCTTGTTATTAGTCATGTTGTACATCTACCTATCAGTTGGGAATACTTAATCCAATACCTAGATTTCTTCTATGAGGTTTAAATTGATCTAAACCATTGAACATCTTTGAAACCTAAATTGTCTTATTTGCCTCAAATATCAGTTATAGTACTCTCTTGTTTGGGTATTCATACCCTATTGCCATGTTGAATATCTTTTGCTTATTCTTGCCATAAGTCTCTTATTAGCATGAAATTAAATGTTCTATTTAAATTTTAAGTAGTGGTACTTTTGTACAACCACCCATAGAGGGCATGTATAAAATCGCCCTAGGGGAATGTTTATTATTCTCCCCATTAAAAATTTGTAGGTGATTTGGAAATATTTATAATTCTTCCCTCACCTAAGGTTAGAGGTTCGGTAGGTGCCTCAACCGTACTTAGTTAGATAGACATATTAATAAACATGCTAAAATCCTTTATTTTCTTTGTTAATGGTAAGTTCTTTCATGAAAACCTCATACTCTTTGATATCCTCTTACACCAAATACTTGACTAGTTTACTTGTTAAATCTTTTCTTTGCCTTGCATAGATTAGTAGTATAACACATACTTTTTCCTTGTTTTCCCTTTTGCTGGGTGCCTTCCCAACCACCCAGGTGTTGGAGCTATTCAAGGAGAAGGAAGGACTTAAAGAAAGATTCCTTGCTGTGTTCGTTTGCTTGTGAAGAAGGATGGCTAGGTTGCTATAGCTAGATCCTCTGTTCTATCTTATCTTTTCTTTCAGAAAGTAATGATGTAATAAACAATAAAGCCATTAGAAGGCTTGATATTTCTTTCTTTCCGCTGCTATTGAAATTTTATTATGTATTTGGAATCATGCTGATTTAATTGGATTATTATGCAACCATCCTCAAAAGTCTCAATTTTTGTTAAAACTTGTGGATGTTGTATTTCCTTTAAATTTTAGTAAGGAGGTGATCTCGCCTCTTTACAGCATGGTATCAGAGCCTTTAGGCGACTATTAGGGCATGCAGTTGAGGCAATGGTGTCTAGAAAGGATCAGGGCATGGGGGCTGGCAAGATTTTCCTCCGACCCACTAGCTTGGCATACGGGGACTCCCGTGCCCATATGATCCGGCCTGGCCTGCGCCGATACGAACTACCCGAAATAGTATGCTTTTAGGCAATAGCATTCTAGTTATCCTTTTCTCATCTCTATTTCTTTTCCCTCTCATCTATGATCCTTTACTCCTGAAGATTTAATAAGTTAACCCTAATTTCAGGAGAGGTGACCTGTTTGACAACTCAAACCAGGAGTCCAACACCGACAACCCTGACACTCCTGCGACACCTGATGTGAATCAATCGAACTCTGGTGTTCCTGCTTTCACCCCTGAGCAAGAACTGGCGATGCTGCGACAACTGTTGTCCTCCACCATGATGGGACAACTCAACACCATAGCTGCAGTTGCTACCAAGCCGAGGGAGTTCACCCTCACCAACTTCATCAAGATGCAGCCACCCTACTTTAAGGGTGAAAGTGAGCCTAACATGGTGGACAAAGCAGATGACTGGGTGCTGGCCCTGGATCGGACCTTCGAGGGTATGGCTTTCCCTCCTCACCAGAAGGTTCGGTTTGCAACGTACGTGCTGGATGGACCGGCGCGTGTCTGGTGGAATGGAGTTGCTCGAACCCGAGACACCTCCTCCATGGAGTGGGCTCAGTTCTTGAAGCTGTTCAGAGAGAAGTACATCTTCCCCGCATTCCTGAGGAAGAAGGAGGCTGAGTTTTACAGTCTCAAGCAAGGAAGCATGAGTGTGGCCGACTACGTTCAGAAGTTTCTGCTGCTGGAGCGTTACACCACCGACCTTGGAGCTGATAGAAGAGCAACCCTGTTCTTGGAAGGCCTGAACTACCATGTTGGTCGAAGCCTTGTTCCACAGTTGCCACTCTCGTTTCAGTAGATGGTGGATAAAGCTCTCGCCATCGAGTCATATCCGGGATTCCAGGCTTCTAGTAGCTTCAACAACAACAAAAGGAAGAACCCGAACCAGCATGAGAACCGTGGTCGGGATCACTGCAACAGATGCAATCGCCACCATCCTCCTGGAAGATGTCCCGTCAACAACGCACCTGCTCGTGTTGGCAATCGTCCTCCCCCAACCTGCCATGAGTGCGGCCAAGTTGGGCACATCCGACCTAACTGCCCTCGTTTCCAGCAAGGGCAGAATCATGCTCAGCAACCACAACAGTCGAGACAGAATCCTCCACCGCGAAACAACAACAACCAGAATCCGAGGCGTCCGCCAGCTGAGAGGCAAAATGGGAGAGTGTTTGCTCTCAATGCTGAAGAAGATGGTGATGGTAATGAAGTAATTGAAGGTACACTACACCTCAATTTGCATCCTTTAAAAGCTCTGTTTGACTCTGGTTCCTCCAATACCTTCATATCTAGCCAGTTTGTCTCTATGCTTGAAATTGAATCTGAATTCATGGATCATGTGTTAGATGTAAAAACTCCTAGTGGAAAAATCTGCTCCTCGTATCTCCAAACTCCTACCCTGAACCTCTGTATATCCGGGATAATGTTTCCCACCGTTTTTGTGTTGCTTGATATGACTGTCTTTGACATCATCCTTGGTATGGATTGGTTGAAGAAGTTTAAAGCTGTTCTGTTCTGTGAGGAATCCAAGGTTAATCTGTTCCATCCTGATGAAGGAAGAGTGTGTGTCAAGGGCAAGAAGCGAGGAGAGCGATAGTTCGTCATCTCTGCCATCAAAGCTCAATAGCTCATCTCTCAAGGGTGTAGAGCCTTCCTAGCCTCCATAGTTCTCGAAGCTACACCTCCTGCCCTAAACCATGTTGATGTGGTGAAGGACTTCCCAGATGTCTTTCCTGAGGAGTTGCCCGGGTTGCCACCAAATCGTGAGGTGGAATTTTCCATCGAGCTCATACCTGGAACTTCACCGATATTGAAGCCACCTTACCATTTGGCACCTGCTGAACTGGCGGAGTTGAAGAAGCAGCTTGAAGAGCTTCTTGACATAGGTTTCATTCGCCCCAGTGTTTCTCCTTAGGGAGCCCCTGTTCTGTTTGTGAAGAAGAAAGATGGTTCGATGCGGATGTGTATGGACTACCGCATGCTCAACCAGGTGACAGTGAAGAATCGTTACCCATTGCCACACATCGATGACCTATTCGATCAGCTGAAGTCAGCCACAGTGTTCTCCAAGATGGATCTGCGGAGTGGCTACTACCAGATGCGGATAAAGGATGATGATGTTCCGAAGACAGCGTTCAGAACTCGTTATGGGCACTATGAATTCTTGGTCATGCCTTTTGGTTTGACAAATGCCCCTGCTGCGTTTATGGACCTGATGAACGGAGTATTCCGCCCATACCTCGACAAGTTTGTGGTGGTGTTTATTGATGACGTTTTGGTTTATTCCGAGACGTTGGAACAACATCACGAACACTTGCGGATTGTACTCAACACATTGAGAGAAAATCAATTATATGCAAAATTCTCGAAATGTGAGTTCTGGATAAAGGAAGTGATGTTTCTTGGTCATGTGATTTCTGCCGGCCACATAGCTGTTGATCCTGCAAAGGTGGAAGCTGTGACCAAATGGAGTGCTCCGAGAAACCCGTCTAAAATCCATAGTTTCCTTGGTCTAGCTGGTTACTATCGGAAGTTTATCAAAGGGTTTTCTGAGTTGGCTTTACCTTTGACCAAGCTGACTCGGAAGGAAGTCAAGTTCACATGGACCCCTGAATGTGAGGATAGTTTTCAGAAGTTGAAGATGAGTCTGACTTCTGCTCCCGTGCTTGCTCTGCCTGTTGAGGGTATACCTTATGTCATTTACACTGATGCATCCCGACAAGGCTTAGGGTGTGTTCTGATGCAAGACGGAAAGGTGATCGCCTATGCTTCATGACAGTTGAAGCCTAATGAAGCTAATTGGCCTACGCATGATTTAGAGTTGGCTGCCATAGTTCATGCTTTGAAGATCTGGCGACACTACCTCTATGGAGAAAAGTTTGAAGTCTTTTCTGATCACAAGAGTCTGAGATATCTGTTGACTCAGAAGGATCTGAACTTGCGACAGCGTAGGTGGATGGAATATCTTAAAGATTACAATTTCACCATCACTTATCATCCTAGTAAAGCAAATGTTGTAGCTGATGCTTTAAGTCGCAAGAAGGATGCTATTTGTGCTGCTCTGAGATGTTCGGTGTGGGAAAACCTCGAACTTGTTGCCAGTTGGAAACCTCAACCTGTTGACTCAGTGGATGAAGATAAGTTGTGTGTTCATATGGCCAGTTTGTCTGTTACACCAACATGGATCTCAGATGTTGTGACTGCACAGTTGGAGAGTTCCGAGCTTGAAGAGTTGAAAGCTTTAACTGAGAAACCGCAATCTGACTTCTCTATCGGAGTGGATGGTGCAATCCGCTTTAGACAAAGGTTGTGGATACCTGATGTTGGTGATCTGAGACAGAAGGTTCTGAGCGAAGCTCATGGTTCCAAGTACACTATTCACCCTGGCACAACCAAGATGTACAAGGACCTACAACGAAGTTTCTGGTGGAAGAATATGAAGAATGATATAGCTCTGTTTGTGGCAAAGTGATTGACATGTCAACAAGTCAAGATTGAACATCAACGACCTGGTGGTCTTCTTCATCCCCTTGAGATTCCAGAATGGAAGTGGGAGAAGATCACAATGGACTTTGTTACTGGTTTCCCTAAGTCCAAGAGAGGTTATGATGCTGTTTGGGTGGTGATTGATCGACTTACTAAATCTGCTCATTTCTTGCCTTTCAAAACCACACATAAAGTTGCTGAGATGGCTCAGTTGTATGTGGAGTGGATAGTTCGTCTGCATGGTGTCCCTGCTATGATAGTTTCTGATCGAGACCCGAAATTTACTTCTCGTTTGTGGGGTCAGATTCAGGAAGAGATGGGTACTGATCTGCGTTTCAGCACTGCTTACCATCCACAAACTGATGGTCAGTCCGAGAGAACAGTTCAGATTCTGGAGGACTTGCTTCATGCTTGTGTGATGGATTGGGGTGGTGCTTGGGATAGGTATTTACCATTAGCAGACTTTGCTTACAACAATAGCTACCAAGCCAGCATTGGTATGCCACCTTTTGAAGCTCTCTATGGTAGACCTTGTCGTTCACCTTTGCACTGGGATGATGTTGGTGAGCGTTCCCTGGTGAAGACTGATGACATGCAGATGATGCTTGAGAAGATACAGTTGATAAAGAAACGGATGAAAGCTGCTCAAGACAGACAGAAGATGTATGCTGATAAGAAGAGGTCTGATGTAAGCTTCTTAGTGGGTGACTATGCTTTTCTGAAGATCAAGCCCATACGTTCTATTGCAAGATCTAAAGTAAAAGGCAAGTTAAGTCCTTGCTATGTTGGACCATTTGAGATCTTAGATAAAGTGGGAGATTGTGCATATCGCCTAGCTTTGCCTCCTGCTTATGATAAGATTCATAATGTGTTCCATGTTTCTGTGCTGAGGAAGTACGTCAAGGATCTGTCTCATGTGCTCTCCCTTGAACCTGTGGAGATTAATGAGAATCTGACGTATGAAGAACTACCTGTGAAGATCCTTGACTCCCGAGTGAAGCAGCTGAAGAACAAGGAGATAGAGTTAGTGAAGGTTTTGTGGAGATACCATGGGTTAGAAGAAACCACCTGGGAGTTGAGAGATGAGATGTTACGTACTCACCCTTCCCTCTTTGTATGAGATTTCGGGGACGAAATCCTTTTTAAGGGGTGGAGTGCTGTAACATACTAAAAACTCCTTTGTACCTCTTTGTACTCTTTTCTATAAGCTTTAATCTCCATTTTCGTTCCTTTTGTCCTTGGTCTTCATTTAAAAGAAATTTAGATAGTTATTGGTTAAATATTTCCCATATATTCTTATTTCAAGGTTTCATGTACAAATGACTCAGTTAGATTTAGACAAGGGGTTTAATATGCAATTTCACCTTAAGATATAAAAAGGGGATAAACTAATTCGTCCTAGAATCTTCTAGTGTTTCCTAGAATATAAGAAATAAGAAGGAAATCCGAATTTTATAAAAGAAAGAAGATAAATATAATAAGTAAAGGAAATATGAGAAAATATGAGTAAAGAAGATAATTACAAGGATTTTGTAACAAATAAGATAATTTGAAACCATCATGATAATTTGATAGTTTAATTCGTTTCCTTGAGTAAAGAGTAACTTAAGAGTCAAGTATTATTTAAAATAAAAATATTAATAACATCATCAAAGGAAAATAGGAAATAAGCCAATAAAAAGAAATAAAATGTTTAATGATCTCAAATCAGGGAAATAACTTCAAATTCGTATTCTAAACATAAAAATAAGCCTCTGTGCAAATTTGCAACTAATTTAGATGATATATGAATAAATAGGAAAATAAGAGAGAGAAAGAGTGTAGAATGTTCTAATTAATTTAATAAATAAAAAGATAATGTCAACTTGAGAAGATAATTGCAAAATCGTGTTTCAAACCAGTAAGAAGACTTAAGGGTGAAGTTACATTAATTTTAGATAATGTTATCACTTCGTTTGAGGGAGGAGAGAGAAAATGACATAATAATTAATTCACCTATTAAACTTTCTCAAAATAAAAAACTAACTCCATATTCGGATTCTACGCGTTGAAATAAGTCAGAATATAAATTTTCATAATTTTTGGGCAACGTTTGAGCCTCCAAAATAAGAAAGAGAAAAATATTTAAAATATAATGGTTTTAATCGACTTTTGCTCAGGGATATTTCCCTCACCTAATGCGCGATCGAACAGCCCAGGTTGCTTGATGGACCCGCGTCCATCGATCCAACGGTGCGCGGTCATCTTCTACCTTGAGTCGGATTAGGCAACATACTTGGATTTTCATTTTCTTAAAAACGCAATAACTTGAGATTCACTCAACGATTTTCCTTGATTTTTGTTGCGTTGGTTTCCTTGCGAGATTTCACACAAGATTATCCCAACTTTTGCGAGCTTTAACGCGTATTTGAGAAATGCCCAAAGTAGCCGCCGACCACTTCCCTTTGCTCCTACCCACATCCTAGTTTAGGGTTCCTTGCCTATAAATAACTACACCCTCGCAACCGCAATCACCTTAGCAACCTGTTCGTGCCTCTAATTTGGGATTTCGTCGACGTTTGCACCACCAACGAGCCGCCGGTTGCTCCTGTCTTGCGGCGCCTAGTGCTCTCTGCTTGCTCCATCTCCGTACAAATTAAAGGTACCTTTGAGTTCGTCTCGTTATGCTCTTTCTTTCGACTACCTGAACGCACGATTTGGTCGAGTATAGCGATTTTTCCCAAATTGGCCGAGCTAGCAGCTCGCGCGCGACCGAGCTCGAAGACGATGGGCTTTTGACCGTTTTGCCCCTCCGTCTTCTTCTTCTTTTGATTTCTCGCCAAGGACACGACGGTCTTTTTCTCTGTTTAAGTGTCGGGTCGCCCGACCGGTGTCGCGCAGTCCTGAGACGCGGGTCGCCGCTCTCAGCCGCCCGCGACCGCGGACTCCGGTTAGCTTTGCCTACGTGGCAAGCTACCATTGGTCAGAATCAAATAATTTTTATTAATTAATCTGTTGGTCAAAATTGAAAAATAAATAGTGTTTTGAAATCAGGAAAACGAGATCTATCCAATAAAAATATTTTCGAGATTTGATTTTGAGGTTTGCGAAAAAGTGGTTTTAATATCGATTTAATTAACTTAAAAATCTCTAAAATTAACCCTGAAAATCTATATTTCCAAATTATACAATATTATATGTTATTTTGATCAGGAAAACCTAACTAAGACGATTATGAGGTTTTTGAGGTCTGAATCGAGAGTTTGTACAAAAAGTTAGTAAATTAGGGTTTTAAATCTTTTAAGTGAATACATGCAATTCTAATAAATGAATTAAATGATGTATTAGGAAGTTTGGGTCTATAGTTCGTGAGAAGATTTGAAAAAGGGAACTTAGGACACCTGTGGCAAAGGTATGTGTTTAGTATGGATTAGTATGTGCTTGTTATTAGTCATGTTGTACATCTACCTATCAGTTGGGAATACTTAATCCAATACCTAGATTTCTTCTATGAGGTTTAAATTGATCTAAACCATTGAACATCTTTGAAACCTAAATTGTCTTATTTGCCTCAAATATCAGTTATAGTACTCTCTTGTTTGGGTATTCATACCCTATTGCCATGTTGAATATCTTTTGCTTATTCTTGCCACAAGTCTCTTATTAGCATGAAATTAAATGTTCTATTTAAATTTTAAGTAGTGGTACTTTTGTACAACCACCCATAGAGGGCATGTATAAAATCGCCCTAGGGGAATGTTTATTATTCTCCCCATTAAAAATTTGTAGGTGATTTGGAAATGTTTATAATTCTTCCCTCACCTAAGGTTAGAGGTTCGGTAGGTGCCTCAACCCTACTTAGTTAGATAGACATATTAATAAACATGCTAAAATCCTTTATTTTCTTTGTTAATGGCAAGTTCTTTCATGAAAACCTCATACTCTTTGATATCCTCTTACACCAAATACTTGACTAGTTTACTTGTTAAATCTTTTCTTTGCCTTGCATAGATTAGTAGTATAACACATACTTTTTCCTTGTTTTCCCTTTTGCTGGGTGCCTTCCCAACCACCCAGGTGTTGGAGCTATTCAAGGAGAAGGAAGGACTTAAAGAAAGATTCCTTGCTGTGTTCGTTTGCTTGTGAAGAAGGATGGCTAGGTTGCTATAGCTAGATCCTCTGTTCTATCTTATCTTTTCTTTCAGAAAGCAATGATGTAATAAACAATAAAGCCATTAGAAGGCTTGATATTTCTTTCTTTCCGCTGCTATTGACATTTTATTATGTATTTGGAATCATGCTTATTTAATTGGATTATTATGCAACCATCCTCAAAAGTCTCAATTTTTGTTAAAACTTGTGGATGTTGTATTTCCTTTAAATTTTAGTAAGGAGGTGATCTCGCCTCTTTACAGGCACAAATATCCTTACGCCCTAATGTAGGATTGATATGAGATAAACATTAAATCTCTCAATTCTTCATTATATGTGCCAGGATGGATGTATCATGAATCTCCCAATAATATTAATGTCGGATTGATGTGAGATAAACATGAAATCTCTTGATTGTGAAGAGAGTACATCCGCCACTGTAACTCTATAGTGAAGTTGCCAGTAGACCCTGGAAAGCTATTTAGCAGAGACACAAGATGTCCTACATTTTGTACTCACACTGACTGAGGAGGATGAGGTCATGGAAATCTGGCTCTTCCTTGAACTATGTATGGTACCAATTTCAGTTTCGCAATGGTCGGTTGGAGTATGAGCGGTATACCTCATCTCCTCAGGGATTAAGTATGATTGTAAAATGTAATCAGCCGTGTAGCATATTTTTGTAAGGTTGAAATATGAGAATCATTGATCGATGTTACCTTGCTTAGCATATCCTAGATGGATAAATGTTATACATGTCCTTCAATTCCTTATTGGATAAGTGACATGCTGCTTTATCAAGTTATAGCTGAAATGCTTTGAATAAGAATATTGCTCTAATCTGTTTAGACATTGATTTATCTGCTATTGAATATATATATATATATATATATATATATATATATATATATGATTCCTCTGCTAAGTTTTATTCTATTAAACTACAATAATAATGTTTTTGGCGGAGAGTTATATCTCTCGCTGGGAATGGGTCTCACTCCGTTGGTCACCAACACTTTTAGGTAAACGCAGAAGAAGAAGCAGAACCCTATAGTAGAGGAAGAGCAACAACATCAGCAACATGGATAGCAATGATATTCCAGGTGGAGGCACTGGCTGTCATATTTTGTATAGAAATTCCTATGTGTCGTCTCTGTACTCTCAGGTCCTCAGAATTAGTAGTTAGTACTTTTAATTAATCGATATGAGATTTTGGCTTGAATGCCTCGAGGTTTTGTGTTGCTCATGTGTAGACTTAACAGAGCAATTGAGGTATATAATCCTCGAGAAGAGATGGAACATGATATGTACTTGTGGACAAGAATGTATATGTAATGTTTTGGTTCTTGTTGTTAAGAGTTTCCTGGAATTGGATCTCTTTGCAAAAGGTTTTACTTTTTAGTGATTTTTAGTAATCCGCTGTTAATGATTGCTTCCGCTTAGTTAATGACATTTTGTTCAAATGGTTCGCAAAAATCATGGGGTGCAATATAATATTTTTGAATTTTTGTGAGTGATGTAAATGGGATATCCTAGCCACTTCATAAGTTAGGCTATGAAATGCATGACCATGGCCATGTAAGTTAATATGTGATATTGAGTTTGCACAATCTCAATAGTCTTTTCTAGTTCAAGAAACATGGATGGTGAATTTATAGGATAACATCTCCATTGTTTAATTTCATTTGGGGTATCTGTGATAAAGGGACTATACACCCATGGTAACATTGGTGACTTTATATGTTGGAGATGTTCTCTGACTTATTCCTATTACTTGAGTAGTAATGATGTGTTGCTAGATACCAACATTTTCTTGTAGGTTTTGAAAATAAGTGCCAAGATAATAAGGAACATAAATATTCACACACATAATGACTCTTGAAGGATTGAAGTTCATAATCACACATATGATTAGAATGGTCTTGAATCATGTATTGGTTGATTTCTTCCCTACCGAGTGACTAGCAAAGCCTTTCATCAGATTAGATGGTTTAGATTTTCTAGGTGGATTGAATGTCAATTGGATGACAGATCATCAATCAGGCAAGTGACCAATCGGCTGTCTGAATACTATAGTTAGGTAAATGGATAATATCAAGATTGGACAAGATGTGGAATACTTGATTGATTTGAAATTGAATTGATTAATTGAAGTTTAAATTGTACTTGTTTACTAAATGAACCAAATGACTGAATCATCCAATCGATCAATTGGGTTAGTAAGTTGGTTAGTTGATTGATGAACCAGATGTCTGGGAATTGTTTCCTAAGTTTTTGTGTTTGATTCTAATTGTAAAATGTGGTTAAGATTGGAATTGAATTTTTGAGAAATCCAATCCCATGAATCTCCTATATAAATGGGCGTACATCTATGGCAAGACACATAGAGTATTAGACAATTTTTCTAAGAGTTCTTCCTCTCAAAAAGAGAAACTCACCCCAAGGACAACATCCCACAATAGAAGGAGAAGGAGAGGGAGAGACACTAGTATGTCAATGACTTTGAGTTCTAATTACTCCTGGCGATCAAGGGAGTACACTAAGAGTTCCTTCATCCACATGGAGGATGTAGAAGTCGAGGCCCATGGGTGGGGGCTTAAGAGCAAACAACTTATTCAACGAGAAGACAAGTGTTTCTGAGATGATAAGGTATAACAATACAATCACTTTGGATCTGGATCTGACAGGGCAAGTTCTATACTATCGTAAGATGTTTCTACACTATTGGAAATTTATGTTTGGCAAGGTATATTCATTATCCATTCAATGTCTTTAATATACCACCATCTTATGTCAATAAAGGATGCATTGAGAAGGAATTTTTTTTTGGAAAATTGTTGTATATCTACTACGCCCCTTACCTAAAAATTGTACATCAAGGTATGAGAATGGACATGTAGACTAGAAAAAATTGATTTGGAAGAGAATATTCTATAGGATATAGAACAACTAGAGTAGGAGGAATGGATAACATAGGAGAAATAGTGAAAGCAAATGGTGGTCCAAAATTAGGGAACCCATGACCACGATCCAAATGATTAGCTCTACTTGTGTGTAGTATAAAATAGTATGGCCTCCTTGAAATAGTAACACAAACTTTGTTGTATCCTCAATTATGGTAAAATTGAATTATATAAATGAATTTATTTGTAAATTCTCTAATGGTATTATTGGTGGAATAATAATAACTTTGATCACTTTTGTGGCGTGGGTTCTTGTGGCACAAGTTATATAAATAGAAAGAATTCATAGATGAGTAAATAATAATGACTTTTGATATGATAAATGAAATAATTTTCAAGTTTCCAAGGGAAAATAAACACATGGTGATGTGGAACAATTATCTTGCCAAGAGCGGCAACACAATGTTCAAGGCATAAAATGTGAATATTTTGATGTGAGTTTTTGTTTAATTAGAAACAATAACAAAGGGAAGAGAATTCTACAAACATAAAGAAAAAGGAAATTCCATGAGATAATGGTTTGTTTTATAAAAATGTTGGAAAATAGAAAGTTTGTATGGAAAAGATATCCAAATAACTCCCAATTAATAAATATGACTTGGGGAAAGATAATAGGGAGTTTCCTTGTAGTAAGGATAATTATATGTCTTTTTGGAAAAATAAAGAGAATATGTTTAATTTCTTTCTAAACAATATGTCTTTCCTTTCACCTAATATCACTTAGTATTAGATTATTAAAGAGGACTATATTTTTAAGATAATATTTTGGTGCAAGAAAAAGCATTAATTTATTACCTTGGTGGGAACAAATCGTGCCATATCTGATTCATTTGGAAAGGTGGGGATTCCCTTCTCTACAACAATGAGATTTATAGAGTAAAAACTTAATCGTAATATATGATGCATGGAATTAATTACTTCCTATATGTGTGCCTTTCTGCTTTGAGAAGAGGGTCCTCCAATCCCTCAGTCGAAACTCATCTGGTTGCAAGGGTTGTGGAACCACACCCTTCACCTATAAAAAGCTAGGCATATATGTGCCTTAGGATCGGATCACTGTAGCGATTCATGCACAAAGGCAAGACCCTCTCCCTGCATCAGAGGAGCACAACCTTGATGCTTGAGAAATGAACGGGGGTCTTCTTTCCCATCTCCTCACAACACCCTCCTACATATGTGAAAACTAGGTTGTCATTCATCTCCTACAATCCACACCCTCCTCCTGACATCTCGCTTTGACCTTAGGAGTCTTGCCTCTACCTTGAGGACACGACACCTTGCTCTGTATTCCACGACGGTAGGGTCCCTGTGGTTGGGAACATCCGACCAATCCTAAATCATTCTACAAGATAGTGCAGCACGAAATACACGATAACGATGGGGATGAAGGAGCCCAAGCGTGTGCGGATGATGCCTGCTGGTTCAGTGTCAGCGTCGCACAGCGTCACCTGGCATAGTGTGGTCAGGTTTGCATATCGGGAAGACAGGGACAAACCTCCTCATGAGGTGGAGGGGGTAGGCGGAACCGCGGCGGTGGAGGTGCCATCCGGCGAGGAGGAGAACATCATCAGGGCATCTGAGGTAACGTCGCATGCAATGAGGTCAGGTGTTCTGTATTCCTTCGTGCTGTTGATGATGTTCGGAGGAGAAGGAGTTGTTGTAGCATGAACG
Source organism: Alisma plantago-aquatica (assembly GCA_963693085.1). NCBI lineage: Eukaryota > Viridiplantae > Streptophyta > Magnoliopsida > Alismatales > Alismataceae > Alisma > Alisma plantago-aquatica. The sequence goes on from OY856409.1 coordinate 1,246,425,756, forward strand.
TTTTTGGTGGCTGTTTGGACGGAAAGAAATGATTTGAGGGTGAGGAAGAAGCGGGATGAGAAGGGCTCTGTCGGTGCTTTGCTGGAGGCAAGGCAGAGTGGTTGTGTAAAAGTCACCCCTGAGTGCATGTGTTCAAGAAGAAAGGGTAGTAAAGTCATCTTCCCCAGATCTAAATCGACCAAGGAAAAGGTTAGTAAAAAATAGAATATGCTGACGTGGCTAATTGTTATTTGTCAAATTTGTTTTATTTTGTAAAAATCATAACTATTTAATCGTGACTCAGATTGTGATATATAATATATGAAACTTGAGCAGGAGAATGAGAGGAACACAAATAAAATGCTTTCATAACCTAGATATGTGCGTAATTCCAAAAGCACCTGGACACATGTTTAATGTGGTGATTAATACCTTAAAAACTCTAGATTTGTATGTTGACATAATTGAAAATATTAACAACATTTCTTTGATGTTATTATCTAATATTGTTGAATAAGATGAGAATTAAAGTGAGCATGATATTCAGGATGAGAAACTTGATTTCTAGGATGAATGATCCTTAACATGTGTAATTAGGATCTTAAACATCAATGATGTAACTTGCTATAACCTTAATGTTGTAACTTGAAATATGGTAGATTTAAAAATCATGACAACACCTAATATGAATAATGGTTCCTAAGTCACTAAAATGAGAATCATGGAAATTAGGGTTTCGAGGCATAACCCTAATGGTAACTCGATACCACGAAATCCTAAACCCTAGATTAGGGCCGAATAAGGTTTTATCTAATTGAAGTGATGTAGACAATTTAGGATATACATGCAGATTTGAACACTTGATTTGCTTGCTTGGACAATATGTGTGAAGCATAGTTATATGATAGTCTGATTGTCTCACCATTGAGGTACGTGGTTACGCTTATGATTACATGTATCGAATTCCGACGTTTGTCAAAGTTTCTCGAAGATTGTATGAATGATATATGTGGGATGTTTGTTTATTTTATGAAAATTACAAAGTCCCTATGAGTATCACATAAAGTAAATATTGATATTTTGAATCCTAGGTTACACTGATTGATGGGTAACACACATAAATCCAATGATGGATAGTGGATACACCTGAGATAGTAGACCATATATGGGTTAGAATATGAAAGAAAATACATGCTCTTATGTGCACATAATTGGTGGTTGATTATATGTACTTGTGATTAGTGGATGAACCCACGTACCAGAATAGAAATATGCTGACCGCATTTTGTTTGTCGGCATTTTAGGTAGTTGATACACAAGACACAAATATGAAGACAAAGATGAAACCCATGGAAGGTATTAATTCTATGCAGGAGGATTAGATAGATGATACTTTATCTCAATAGGTATTAGTTCCATGAGTTATATCATTTTACAAATTTTAAACAATATTTGAAATTAATTGAAATTATTTTCTATTATTTGTTATTTGACTAATTTGGATCCTTGGGAATATAGGTAATGGCTCTCAACTTGAAGGTATTTCCTTAATAGGGGGTGCTAAAAGTGAGGTCATTACGTTTGGTATCAGAGCACCATATTTTCAAATATTATTTAATAGTTCATAATTTCAAGTAACCTATAGAAATATGAGGGAATTATCAGGGCATTTTCTAAAGACTGAGGTGTCTAGAAGGTACCACGACCAGTGGCTGGAAATTTTTTCCTCCACATCTCTAGTCAGATTACGAGGACTTCCAGACCTATGCATCCTTGCTGGCCAAAGTCAGAGGATTTTGCTCAAAGTAAAATACCTTTATGATGTCTTCTCATCTTGATTCATCCACTTTTCATCCTCTTCCTTAATAAACCCTAAAAGGAACTTCCCTCCTCATTTCAAGTTAGGGTTTTTGAGAAGAAGTAGGATTAGGCATCCCACCAATTAATGTACATATAACGTGAATTGATAATTTACATGTAAATATGGAAATAATAATGTACATGTAATGTGGAATAATAGTGTATATGCAAAATGGAAATAATAATGAGGTAAAGAAAAATATTATGGGGTTTTCCTAGCAAGCCTAAACCCTATATGGGACTAACGTTGGTTTGGAAAAATCCTAGTGGGTCAAGGGAAATAGAAACCCTAGGAGGTAGGGTGTAGTCTCTAACCCTTACATAAAACCCTAATCTTGGGAAAAGGTAGTAGAGTATACCCATATGGATCCAATTAGGGTATGAGTGAAAAGAGATAAGAAAAACATAAATGGGTTTTGGTGACCCAGTCTCCCATGCATGAATGTGGAGAAATTCATGCATGATGCATGTGAAAAGATATGAATATACATGATAAATATAAAACCATGGAAAACATGGATATAACTTGTTCATCGCCCTAATGATATCTCTGCTAGAAGGGATGTATAAAAGAAAAATATCCCCAGCGAGTGGGTGTGATACCCCCCAAAAGTGGGTATGCCATTGAGAATACTTCTTGTGAGTGAGTATGAATACCCCCAATGAGTGGGTATACCACAAAGATTGGGCATATAAAGGTTGAGAAGTTATAATATAAAATGTATAAATGAGATAGGTAACTCAGTCTCCCATGAATATGTGTATGTGGAACAAGGAATTTATGAGAAAAGTTTAAAGAAACATAAGCCACCTATGAATAGTACATTTATGGATGTAACATGCTAAACCCTACATTGATATCTGGTGAGTTAAAGAGCATGTGGTGAAATAAAGTCATTCTAAAATTTTTATGAACCTAGCCCAGTTGGGAACGTTGCTAAGGGGCTAGGCCTAGATGGGATGGTCGTATAAGATGCCAAGCCCAGATGGGAATACCAAAGAAATACCATGCCTGGATGGGATGGTATGAATGTCCACTAGACTAAAACCCTACGGAGAGGGTTCCCCATAAAGAGGCTCCCCTAAAGAGAGGGTACATCATTGACAAATGAGTATAAGGGTGGTGAGGTTAAAATAGGAAATTATTATTTAGCATAAAAAGATGATAATATGAAAAAAAGGAAAATCTAAATATAACATGCCCAAATCTTCATGCAATATTTGGAAGTTTGAATATGGAAAGAGAATCATGACCAAGCCCTGGAGGGGAAGGTCAGCAAAGATCAAGCCCTGGAGGGGAAAGGTTGAGAAAAGTCAAGCCCATGGATGGGAAGGCTGAAATGGCACCAAGCCCAAGGTAGGGAAGGTGACCTCAGTCAGTAGTGTAGACAACCAAGACCTAGATAGGGAAGGTCACAAAAGGTCAAGTCCTAGATTGGGAAGGCTAGTGAGACCCAAGCCCCTGGAAGGGAAGGTGGCCCAAGTCCACTATAGGGACAAAACCCCATGAGAGGGTATCCCAGAAATTTAGTTAAAAGAAGAAGGGGTTGAGAGGTTATAATAAAACCAATGTGTAAATATGAAACCTTTAGAGATAGTGTGCCAACTCAGGGTGGTTCAACAAAAGAGTGGGAAGATGACCTATGGGGGAGGCAAAACCTTAGACCTTAGGGCTAGGTTGTGGCTAGAGAAGCCTAACTTCCTCCTATGAGCCATGAAGTTACCCTAGGTTAGGACCTTCCCTATAAAGGTAAGTTGTCTAAATAAATTTAAAGATTAAGGTAACCTTAAATGTTTCCTAAAGTGTAAAGAAATAAGGATATAAAAGATGAGAGCCCATATATATTGAGTATGATTCTTCAAACCCAAGTATGTCATCTCTAAGGGGCATGAAAGAAGTCACTATGGAAGTGACTAACCACATGAGACTGAGTCCGGAAAAGAAATGTTGCCATGAGTCCAATGAGGGGACATAAAGTGAATAACGAGCATTATACGCGATGGAGAAAATTTGATTTGAAGAATTGCATATGAGAATATTAATGTTCTTGAAAATGGTTGAAGTGTGATATCTCAAAGAAACCCTTGGGAAGGGTAGAGTCCTAAGTCAATCCTAAAGTCAAGTAGGGTGTATAAAAGGCACATAGGAAGATTAGGAGTTGATTGTTCCCTAAATGTATAAGACCATGTGATTGGGAGGTAACAACTAGGCTTGCCCAAGGTCCATGACTCGGGAGATTAACTACCTTGATGATGATCATGTGGTATAATCTGTGAATGTGAGAGGAACTCCCTAGATGCATAATGATGAGATCACTCCAAAGAGTACCTAAACCCCTAGATACCTCAAGGAAGTGACTAAGGCTCATAATATGTGAGGGGTAAATGTATAAGATATAAAAAGTCATGTAATAATGGTGAGAGGAGTTGTGTATAAACTCAAGAGTGAAAAAAAAATTGACTTCATGAAATACAAGAATATTGTGAATTACAAGCATGTTTAGAGCCATGTTGAGAATGATTAAACTTAAAATGTGAAGTGGAAAGATAATGTGTGGATATACCACATCTTTGGAATGGACTGAACTTTGTGTTTGGGTTACAATCAAATGCTTATTCCATCCCAATATGAGTGAGAGAGATTGGGTAAATAGATATCATGCTTACCATTGAGATGTAAGAATGAATTATCCTAAGATGAAAATTTAATGACAAGACCTAGGGTTGGCGGTGTTACCTCACCCTTTTGTGAAAATGAATGATAGTTTGAAGAACCTAGGTGAAAAAGGTAATCACCAAGTGAAATTGAAATTCATGAATGAAATTTTTATCACCAAGAAATGATATCATGTAGATGTTAGGGATGTGCATATACCCTAAATTGAAAATTGGGGTATGCGACTTAGCCAAAATTTGAGGAAATGGTACATCAATAAAAGATGATAAAGTTCTCTAAGTAGGGTTGTTAACCCTAAGTTTTGGAACTAAGATGAGTTATTGTTCACCTTAACCTTACTATGGTTCAATTTTGGGGACAAAATTCCTTTTATGGAGAGGTGAATGTTATATCCTCAATTTTGCTAAAATTGAATTATATAAATGAATTGATTTATCAATTCCCTAATGGTATTATTGATGGAATAGAAATAATTTTGATCACCTTTGTGGTGTGGGTGCTTGTGGAACAAGTTAAATAAATAGAAGGAATTCATACATATGTAAATAATAATGACTTTTGATATGGTAAATGAAATAATTGTCAAATTTCCAAGGGAAAATAAAATACATGGTGGTGTGGAACAATTATCTTGCCAAGAGTGGCAGTAGAATGTTTAAGGTATATACTGTGAATATTTTGATGTGATTTTTTGTATACTTGGAAACAATAACAAAGGGAAGAGATTCTAGAAACTTAAAGAAAAAGGGCATTCCATGAGATAATGGTTTGTTTTATAGAAATGTTGGAAAATAGAAAGTTTATATGGAAAAGACATCCCAATAACTCCCAATTAATAAATATAACTTGGGGAAAGATAATAGGGAGTTTGCTTGAAGTAAGGATAATTATATGTCTTCTAGAAAAATAAAGAAAATATGTTTAATTGATTTCTAAACAAGACACTTTCCTTTCACCTTATATCCGTTAGTATTATATTATTAAAGAGGATTATCTTTTTAAGATAATCTTTAAGCGCAAGAAAAAGAATTAATTTAGTACCTTGATGGGAACCAACTGTGCCAAATCTGATTCATATGGAAAGATGGGGATTCCGTTCTCTACAACAATGAAATTTACAAAGTAAAAACTTAATAGTGATATATGAGGGAATATAGGAAGTATGGAAATAATTACTTCCTACATGTGTGTCTTGTTGCTTTGAGAACAGGGTCCTCCCCTCCCTTGACTGAGACTCATCCGATTGCAAGGGTTGTTGAGCCACACCCTGCACCTATAAAAAGCTAGGCATATCTGTGCCTTACGATAAGATCACTGTAGTGATTCCTACATAAAGGATAGACTCTCTCCTGACAACAGAGGATCACAAACATGATGCCTAAGAAACAGATGGGGTCTTCTTTCCCCTCTCCTTACAATACCCTCCTGCATATCTCAAAACCAAGTTGTCATTCATCTCCTACTCTCCGCACCCTCCTTCTGAACCCTAAACAACATCTAGCTTCGACCTTAGAAGTCTCGCCTCTACCCTGAGGAAATGACCCCTCACTCTATACTCCACAATGGTAGGGTCCATGAGGTTGGGAACATATAAACGATCCTGAATCCTTCTTATGTAAGACAGTGTATCCGGGCAGACACAATGTCAATAGGGATGAAGGAGCCCAAGGTCATGCACGACGAATGCTTGTTGGTTTGATGTCAACATCGCACAACATCACCTGGAGCAATGGGGTCGAGTCTACATATCGAGAAGATAGTGACAAACCTCCTCACGAGGTGGAGGGGGTAGTGTTTCTCGCAAGGAAGTCAGGTGTTCTGTATTCCTTCGTGATGGTGATGAGGTTCGGAGGAGGAGTTGTTATAGCACTAACTTTTCTGGTGGATGTTTGGGCAGAGAGAATGGAGTTGAGGGTGAGGAAGAAGTGGGGTGAGAAGGGCTCTGTCGGTGCTTTGCTAGAGGCAAGGCAGAGCGGTGCTAAGCCTGGTCGGACGATGGAGGATCCTTGGGCAGAACTCGCCCTTCGTAAGAAAGGAGGCGAGTCATTGTCTAATGACTCATTCACCCCTGGAAGCACGTTTAAGAAGAAAGGGTATTAAATTCATCTCTCCCAAGTTGACCAAGGAAAAGGTTAGTAAAAAATATAATATGCCGACATGGCTAATTCTTATTGGCCAAATTAGTTTTATTTTGTAAAATTCATAACTAATCAACTGTGACTCAGATTGTAATATATAATATATCAAACTTGATTCGGAGAATGAGAGGAATAGAAATATAATGGTTTCATTATCTAGATATGAGCCTAATTCCAAAAGTACTTTGATACATGTTAATACCTTAAAAAACCCTAGATTTGTATATCGACATAATTGAAAACATTAAAAACATTTCTTTGATGTTATTATATGATATTGTTGAATAAGATGACAATTCAAGGTGAGCATGATATTAATGATAAGAAATTGGATTTCTAGGATGAATGATCCTTAACATGTGTAATTAGGATCTTAAACGTCAATGGTGTAACTTGTTATAACCTTAATGTGACTAATATGATCTTTGTATTCATGATGACATAATATGGTAGATTTGATAATCATGACAACACCCAATATGAATAAGGGTTCTTAAGTCATTAAAGTAGGAATATGGGAATTAGGGTTTTGAGGCATAAACCTAATGGTATCTCAATACCACAGAACCCCAAACCCGAGATTAGGGTCGAATAGGGTTTTATCTAATTAAAGTGATGGTGACAATTTAGGATTACATACTTGCAGATTTGAATGTTTGATTTACTTGATTGGACAATATGTGTGAAGTATAGTTATATGATAATCTGCTTGACTCGCCATCGAGGCATGTGGTTACGCTTATGATTACAAGTATCAACTTCAAACGTTTGCTGAAGTTTCTCAAAGATTGAATGAATGATATATGTTGGGTGTTTATTTATTTCATGCAAATTATAAAGTCCCTATGAGTATCACACTAACTAAATATTGATATTCAGAACCCTAGGTTACACTGATCAAAGGGTAACACACATAAGTCCAATTATGGATAGTGGATACACCTAAGATAGTAGACCATATATGGGTTAGAATATGAAATAAAATACATGTTCTTATGTGCAAATAATTGATGGTTGATTATATGTACTTGTGATTATTGGATAAACCCATGTACCAATATAGAAATATGCTAACTATTTTTTGTTTTTCGGCATTTTAGGTAGTTGATACACAAGATACAAATATGAAACCCATGGAAGGTATTAATGCTATGTAGGAGGATTAGATAGATGCCACTTCTTCTCAATAGGTATTAGTTCCATGAGGTATATCATTTTACAATTTGTAAATAATATTTGAAATTTAATTGAAATTGTTTTCTATTATTTATTATTTGACTTATGTGGATCCTTGGGAATAGGTAATGGCTCTCAACATGAAGGTCTTTCCTTAATTGGGGGACACTGAAAGTGAGGTCGCTACATTTGGTATCAGAGTTCAAAAATTTTCAAATAATATTTAACAATTCATAATTTCAACTAATCTGTAGAAATATGAGGGAATTATTAATGTGTTTTCTAAAGACTGAGGTGTCTAGAAGGGACCATGACCGGGGGTTGGCAAAATTTTCCTCCACACCGCTAGTCAGATTATGAGGACTCCCAGACCCGTGCATCCTTCCTGGCCAAAGTCGGATGATTTTGCTTGAAGTAAAATACTTTTAGGATGTCTTCTCATCTTGGTTCATCCATTTCTCATCCTCTAGCTTAATAAACCCTAAAAGGAACTTCCCTCCTCATATCAAGTTAGGGTTTTTGAGAAGAAGTAGGATTGAGGCATCCTCCACCAATGAATGTACATATAATGTGAAATGATAATATACATATAAATGTGTAAATAATAATGTACAAGTAATGTGGAATAATAATGTATATGTAAAATGGAAATAATGATGAGGTAAAGAAAAATAGTTATGGGTTTTTCTTGGAAATACTAAAACATAGATAGGACTAGGGTTGGTTTGGAAAAACCCTACTGGGTCAAACAACATAGAAACCCTAAGAGGTAGGGTGTAGTCTCTAACCCTTACATAAACCCTAATCCTAGGAAAAGGGAGTAGTGTATACCCATATGGACCCAATTACGTTAAGAGTAAAAAGAGATAAGAAAAACATAAATGGATTTAGGTGACCCGGTCTCCCATGCATGAATGTGGAGAAGTTCATACATGATGCATGTGAAAAGATATGAATATACATGGGAAATATAAAATAACCAAGGAAAACACGGATATAACTTGTTCATAACCCTAATAATTTCCTCATAGGGAACCATGATTATAGTTATCTTCTGGGCATGGAAATAGGGGTATCTGAAGTTACCTCTTGGTTGTATGTCATGAGAAATCAATTTGATGTCCTTAGTGAAGGCATAGTTAAATGATATATGTGCCTCACTAATCCCAATACACTCTAAATATAACTTCTCTACCCACTAAGTATGGTGGTTCAAATGCCCTCTAAGATATGGAAACATAGGACTAGATGAAGGATAAGAATTGGATGCATGTATTGATGTAAACAAACATCTATGGGAGTGGTAGATGGAATTGGAAATCTATGGTAGGCCAGTGGTTATCATCCTTAAAAACACTTTTAATTAGTAGGCCTTGAGTAAGGATAGGTTCTTATGATTATTTTCCTTCTTCTTGTGATTCCTCATGAACATTTGAATTAGGTGTATCTTTAATGAACTTATATGAAGCTATAGACTCGGTGTCAAGCTTCATAGTCTCATTGTCAAGTGTGACCTTTTCTTGAGATCTTGTGGTGGGTGACGACTTTTCTAAACATGTGATGATGGAATATTCTTCATTAGAGATGGAGCATGATATGATTTTTTGTGCTTGTTGCAATGACTAGATAAATAGCAATAGATTTTCACTGAACGTTAGTGGACTCTTATGAGGCAATGAGGTTGTAACATTGAGATATAGGGTTTTGTATTTCCTATATTAGATTTTCTACAATATAGAATATTTATTATGTTGAGAGTGGTCTACCACTTGAGGCTAAGGTTATTTTATTTCCACATTAACCTATATTTAATAGAGGTCAAAAGATGGAGTATCTTCTTTTGACAAAATATGATGAGTTAAACAAGACCCCATCAATGTACATGATTGGCTACTGTAAATAGAATACTTTCTTCATTAATTCATATAAACTAATAAGACCCTCCAATTATTTGGGTTGAATGTTTTGATTTATTAGATTTTTTAGGAACCCTCACTCTACCTTTTTTTACCATATATAGATGATGTATATAACCTATTTTATGTAATTTATTGATACTTTTGACAATTGTCTTTTTTTATTCCCTTTTAATAGCTAATATCCATTAAATAATAACTATGGAAAGATTTACACATCCATAAAGATCTAAAGGTTCATAACATGAATCTACTTTGTTATAGTTATTTAACTAATGATGTCCACAAACTTAATTTTATCTCATTAAACTTACTTTCCTGATTAACAACTGGAACAAGAACTTACAATTGGTGATTTTCATCCTATGTTCATATATTGACAACATTTAACTTTGTAATAATCATTTAATTGAGGACTAGTAAAGAGATTAATAAGTAAATATGGTTCAATAAATTTGGACCATCATCACTAGAATGATTAACAAGAGGAATTAACTAATTCCTATATTTTTATCAACTTTGTAGATTCATGTATCTTATGGTATAAGGTGACATGTTTACCAAATTAACATAATATAGGATGTTATAAGATGCAAGAAAATAGGATGTTGGCATTAGACCAAATTCTCAATGAGTAAATGGTTTCAAGATGAAATTATATGCATGGAACAATTTACCTAGTTAAGTTTTCTAATAATATGAATTTGAACACGTGATACATCAAATTATATCCATGAGATTATTTCACTTATAAATGGGGTGCAATTCGATCAGATAAAATTAATTATAAGGTGTAATCAACGTTGAAGTAACCTCTCTTTTGGAATATCATTTTGGGATGAAGATATGCCCTACATATGATTTTAATGATAAACTTGGAAATAATTAATTTGAAAACACTAGATAATTTAGTTAACTACACTCAGATTATATCATTTTGATACACATGCTTATTTGATAATTTGGGAACTTGATGGGATTATAATTACCTCTCATCAATTTATGTGAAATTATTTGAATAATGTAGACCTATGATAGCAAGGTACTATTTTCTATAAATAGAGTTCTGTCCAGTAGACATTAAAATTTTGAGATTTTATTTCACTTATTTTAGCTTTGAATGGAAGTAGTGAGCTAGTTGATATTACATAACTATAGACTAATGGATTTTAACTGAATGGAACTCAAGGGAATGAATTTTGACTAGATGAGTTGCATCATATTTTGAGTAGAGTTGTTTATAGGTTTATGCATTTCTCCTCAACAAAAGATGTGTGAATCAAATAATAAAGTGAGATATGATGATTTCAATGGAACATGATTATAATCCCACTTACTCCTCTTATTCCACTGATAATGTCTAACATTGCTTCAATGCTAGGGCATAGTCTCAAAAACAATATTGGATTGTCAACCATTATGACTATCCCATTGGAACCTAAAATCTTTCTAAAAGTATATGATGAATGTATATTCATCCCATTTTTAGCTACAAGTTTTTGTCTAATTTAGCATTCATATAGCTTAGTTTTCATTAGAATATCTTTGTTTTGATCTACTTAGGATTATATGTTAATTTGTAGGAATTTGATACTTTTCTTGATTCCCTATGCAAAATTTAAATTCTATTCAAAAATTGGATTTTGAGCAATTTCAAAAGGCAGATCAATACACAAAAAATTGTGTCTGAGGACAATTTTGACTTGTTGATCGACACTAAAATCAACGAGAAACCAAGAGGTCGACAACCTTGTCAACCTCCCTGCTCAACACACTTAATGCTCGACAGCAGTATCGACCTCCTTGGTTGACATCCAAAAAGAACGACACTCAAACTCATCAATAACTGAGGTCAACAACCCTCTCGACCCCTCTCATCGAAAATGCCATTGAGCAACAGCCGATAAGCAAATCATCTAATAGTAGACAATCCCATCGACACTATTATTTACATACGCAACTGCTTGACAACCTCATCGACTGACAGACTGACAATAGGAAGTCTAAAAGTTGTTGATCGATAGACCCATCAACCGATGGAAAGTGGTCGACACTGATAAGAAATACAAGTGGTCAATAACCTCGACCCTATAATAGGCTCCTAGTACAACTATACAAATCATCTGAGATCTTCGACAGATAGAAACACCGAAACGCTACCGCTGAGATTAGAGCAAGGAAGAAACCTATCGATAAAGCTCGTTCTATCGACCTAGCTGGACGAAGCCTATCGACCTCAAGCATAGATCGACAAATATCCTTCATCCACAACTCCAAAGACATCTCTCTCTCTCTCTCTAGGCAATCGATCTCTTCTCAGAGCTGTTGTTCCTCCACCTGCTTCTGTTGCAAGTTAGAGCTAATACCTAAAGGAGAAAGAAGGATGGAAGTCCTCCATCACACATCACGTTGAGATGCTTTTGTTACCATCATGTCCATGATGGTGTCCTCTTCCTCTTCTAGTGATATTAATATCACTATGTTGAGGGAGTAGTCTTTTCACTAGGGTGTGGGGACTAGGCCCACTACCCAGTTCTTGGAATTTCATTCATGTTCCAATTCTTGTATGAACTAATATAATTCATAGGCAATCATTTATTACATGTTTTGTGGATTGATAACCAACTTTACGTTATTTATTATAATCTTTTACCATGAGAACTTCTTTTTTTTGAAGAAGTCAGGAGACTCTTTTATTCATCCCATTCTCCTCTTATGGGTGCAAATCAAAAATTAGCTACATACACATCTAAAATTGCTAATAAACTAAAAGAGGAAGTACTACTTCCCTTACATTTATCTGAATTTAAAATGCAAGCTATACTATGGTTTGGAGGTTGGTTGTAGGTACAACTCTCCTTGTTGTTTTGGTGCTGTTTAGCAAGCTATCAGCAATATAGTTAGCCTCACGTTTCACATGGACTATGAGAATTCGATTCTTTGTGTTCAGCAACTGTTTAATCCTCCCTGTCCAGTATGAAGCTCGTGGTAACATCATTTCCTTGCCTTGAAGCTCCTCCACAGCCAATCTGCAGTCTGTCTCAATGATGCACGCTGGTATATCCATATCTATAGCTTGCTTAACTCCCCAGTAGATAGCTTCCATCTCAGTCACAGCAGCAGAGTTACTTCGGATACTCCTTGTCCATGCAGTCATCCAACTTCCTAAACAATCCCTAACCACTCCAGCAATTGCCCGTCTTTGTGGCGTCCACGCAGCGTCAACATTTATTTTTATCCATCCTTCAACAGGTGATGTCCAATGTATTTCCTTGTCACAGTTAGTTCCTGCAAACTCCTTTGATTTACTAGTACTCAAATCCATGATTTGTCTTTCCAATGTCTTGATCTGAATGACTTGGCTAATAGTCGAACACACCTTGTTATTGAAAACTAATTGGTTCCTGCTAAGCCATATAATCCAGCACACCAAAGCCAGATTCACTTGTTCCCAACTATTCATCTTCAAGCATTCATCAAACCAGTCAATAGTGCGATCCTTTTGCAAATGCACAACATTCGCCAACTGCGGAAAATTAAGCCAAACTTCCCTTGCCTTTGTACACTCTCGGAGAGCGCAAATTCCAGCAGAGTGTACTGATCATAAGAACGAAAAAAAGCAGAATCTACCTGAATTAACCAGGTAGTTTATTCCTCGAGCTTCTCAACATATATCTCTGGGTTGGATTAGGCTCCTTGTCTCCTTTATCCTTCCTGCTATCCTGTCCTGTTTCGATGTCTGGAGGTATTGCTTTTGCTATTTCAGTTTCTATTTCATTATCCATACTGGTCATAACTCCAGTTGTATCGATTTGTAGATCCTCCTCCTGTCTTCCATGTAGTACCTCATCCCCGTGGGGGTCCTGTACTGTATGATCAGTAGTCCAACTTTCTTTCATTCTTCTAATATTCTCCTCCCTATCCTTGCTTTTATCCTCTGCATTCTTCTTCTCCGTTTCATTGTTCCCCTCATTTTCCTGTTCATCAGTGTTAACTTGCTTCTTCTTCCTGTTTCTTTTCTGTGTCTTGTGATGCATAGGTCCTTGAGCCTTTTCAATTATGGAAACTTCCTCCACCGTAGCTGTCTCTTGGCCTTCTTCATTGGTAGTATCATCCTCTAAAGCACCAAACTTGTTGGCAAAGGTTTTTCTATTGACTGGTTCTATATTAGCGCCAGTTTTCTTCGCCCCCCGTCTGGAGTGTATATTCCTACCATAGTAAACCTGCCATCTCTCTTCGTCCTCCACCCATCTTACTCCCGCGTCTGCTTCCTTCGCTCTTGCTTCTTCTTCAGCTTTCTGTTGATCAGCCACTTTACAGTTGTTGATAAGGTGTCCAATCTTCCCACACGAAAGACAAATCTCGGGGATAGACTCATACTCCATCTTGTAATCTACCCCATTAATCAATATCGTTGGCTAGATCGGTGCTAACGTATCAAGATCTACTGCCAAACGAGCAAATCTACTTCTCGTTCTCTTTAACGTGTGTTCATCCACCTTAATAAGATTCCCAACCGCATCCCCTATCACCTCGAATATCTTCTTATTATATAAGTGAGGAGGTAAATTAACTACACGCATCCAGGTAACAATGTGTGTAGGCATACCCGATGAAGGTTGAAAGGACAGGTACCATTGCCATACCATCAAAGGATATCCAAATATCGCCCACGGCCCCTCTGTAAGTACTCGATCATAATCATCCTTACATGACAACTGTACTGTAAAGTATCCCATGCCCGATTCATAGATATTGAATCTTCCTTTCAGTTTCCATATGAGTTTAAGTCTATCTCTCATAGTGAGAAAACCTAAATCCCTTCCGACCAATTTGACAATCACTGCAAACTTGAATGGTTTTTCTAGTCTCTCATTTGCTTCCTCAGCCAGATAAACTTCGAGCAAGCCCATATTCTTAAGCACTTCTATTTCACTGTCATGTATCTATGGTTCATCTTCGTCATCCAGTATGAAAGTATTTACCTGTTGTTCTCTTCTGCTATGCTTTCGGTTCCAGACCGCTTCATTAAATCCATTCGTTTCCTGTGCGTCACTGGTCACCACGTCGTCAGATCTAGGGTTTCCGTCTCCCAGATGATTGGAGAGAGGCGGGAAAGCGATCTTCTGAATCACTTGTCATCTTTCTCTTGAGTTAGACTGAGATCTTCTTCTAAGGTCTTTCTCTGGTGTGCTTTGATTGCTTCGACCCCTCATTCCACCGTATACGAGGTTCAAACCTATTTCTTTGACGCTAACCTGGGCAAGTCCGCGACGTTCATCTTCCATACCAAATCTGTACCCTTTAGATCTTCCTCCTCCGGCATCATCGACTCCTCCCCAGTCATGGCTACCGCTTCCCAAACCAGCGCCGCCATCCTTGTCGCCCGTCACCCCTTCGCTCCCCCGTGCGTCGCCCATCTTATTTAACTTCAACATTTAAGATTAGAATACTGATTAGCTTTGGTTGACACCTTGATGAGAACTTCCAACAGAAAGTCTCTGGAGTAATGGATAGAGGATCCATAAGTAATGAGACATCGAGCTTACATGGATATCTACTCATGCAATTTTCTGATGTTGAAAGGGAAAACTTGTATAACTCCAACCATATTGTCATACAAATTTGGATTTGAATTATTGTGCAGATTTGAGTAGTGGCGGTGAAACCCCGTTCCACCCTAGTGTTTCCATCCATTGATAACTAGAACCTTTATCTAGCTATTTTCTTTGTTGCAAACTTAGATTAATCAAGCCAATCTCAACTTTTGTGATAAATATTAATTCTTACTAAGTGACTTTGATTAGATAGTTCTTAAAAAATTGTCCCTTGGGATTTGATCCTCAACTATACTGCAATACGATTTGTCCGCTTGTGGGTGGCATTATTGCACTTGGGTTTTGGTAAACTCTAGGATTTCTATTCCTAGTGAATTTACAATGTGATAATATTCCACGTCAAATTTGGGCACCTTTGCCAGAGATAACAAATTCTTTTTTATCTTTGTAACTCACTTGGATTATTTAGGATTTTTCTTTTTCAATTGATATTATTACATATCATCTTGAATCAAAATTATTTTACATATCATATGAACTCAACATCTCTTATTTTTCTGGTAACAATACTTATGCATGAGACACTCTGCTAGCATTGACTCATTCACCCCGATTGACCCCGAGATTGAAAGAACTTACCACAGGATCCTTCATGAACAAAGATCCAAGATGAATAATGAGGAGATCAACCATAGGGTGTAAGTAGCCTTGACTACACAAAGAGAGAGGCTCATGGATGAAGCCAGACTCGTCGTATAAGAGGAGAAACAAGTGGCCACAGAAGTAGAGTGACAGAGAGAACTACGAGAGTTCTCTATCCCTAAGGTTGCAGATGTACGCAACCCTATTGTCCAACCTACAATCCAAGCTTAAAACTTTGAGATCAAGACCAATTAGGTGACGATGATGCAAAACAACAACTTTGGAGGACGTTTCGGTGAAGACTCCCATGAACATTTGTAGAAATTCATAGATCTCTGTGGAATGAGTAAACAAGCTAGAGTGCCAGAAGAGGCGATGAAGCTGCAATTATTTTATTACTCCCTCAACAACAAGTCTAGGGTATGGTGTGATTCCCCAGATGACTACAACATCACAACTTGGGAGGAACTTCCGAGCTAATTCCATGAGAAGTTCTTTCCATCCTCACTCACTTATCATCTCAGAGGGGATATCACTGGCTTCAAGCAAGATCCATCCAAGACTCTCTTTGAAGTCTGGGAGCGATCTAAGGAGTTGTTGTGAAGATGCCCTCATCATGGCATACCTCTTTCACAATTATAGAACATTTCTATAGGGGAGTTCACAATGAAATCAAGTGATTCCTCGATGCCACCTCTAGTGGATACTTCTCACGACAAAGCTTTGATGATGCCTGGAAGGTCGTTAGTATGGCAGCCGAGAACCAAGTCAGTTGGGGTTCATCTCACAAGGGCAGCATCCTCAAGGTGGCAATGACAGAAAATAAATCCGAGTTGAAGGTGATTGTTGAATCTCTTAAGATGCTCACATTGAAGACAAGCAACCTTAAGTACACCCTTCTTAATAATGGTCAAAGAGGCCAATCCTTCCTTCAACCTATGGTGGCCCCATAAGTCTACCAAGTGTGTAGTGCAGAAGGCCACACGAGTCTACAGTGCAACCATCTCTACTAGGCCACTATGAGCATGATCCAACCTCAGTTTGATAGTGCTCCTGTCATTGAAGAAGTTAATGCTTTGAACTCCATTCAAGGATAGGGGTACTACAACTGCAACAGGATAAGGAACCATTCATGGTTCTAATATGGAAATCTAGATGGAGCAACTAATGCCAAACAATTCCAATAGGGACCCAGACTGAACCAAGTTCAGGGTCCTCCTGGTTTTCAATAGAATCAAAACTACCACCAGAATAACTACAACCTTGGTCAGTACCACAACAATCTCAACTAGGGAAACAACTACAATCAACAAGGACAACTCCTCATCGACCAAGGTAGTCAGTAGAACTTGCCGACAACCAATGATCAAAGTCGCCTGGAAATGATTGAGAGAATGTTAGCAGCCCAACAACCCCAACAAGAAGCAAACAAACAAGCCAAACAAGCCTACATAAAGTCTTTACAAGCCCAAGTCGCACAACTTGTTGCAGCAATAAGACTTCCAGTGTGCTCTTTTGCTGGCCAACCAGAGAATAATCACAAGCATCAAGCAGAGTAGTCAAAATTCGTCACTACACGCTCTAGACACATGTTGCCAGAACATCCAGCTCCAGTGATCAACAATAAGATGTTGATTCTTGAAGATGACAAGGATGAAGAAGAAACCCCAATAACAATACCAACATCCACATCAATAGAACCAGTTGTTGAAACCCTGATAGCTATACCAACATCCATCCTAGCAGAACCAATGGTAGAAACTCAAGCGGTAGATGCATTCCCAATCTCGAGAAGGCACCATAAGATGTACCAAGCTCCCCCTCCATGCATGTGGTGCGTGTCTACAAGCCCTGAGTCCCTTACCAAAGTCGCCTAGCTCAGACACGACTAGACTCAAGATTCATGAAGTTTAAGGAAGCGATGAATAAGCTCCATGTTGACATCCCTCTCCTTGACGGTCTTGCAAAAATTCCATCATGGACAGAGTTCTTAAAGACCCTCCTCATGCACAAGTTACTAACAAAAGAAATTGAGACTATGAAGCTAGCACAGATGACATCATATATCATCCTAAGAAAGATGCCAAAGAAATTGAAAGATCTTTGGATCTTTCAACATCTTTTGTTTTGTTGGAGACACTACGTGTCGAAAGGGCCTAGCTGATATTAGGGCAAGCATTTCTATCATGACCTATAGATTGTGCAAATGACTAGTCTTCACAATTGAAATCCTCTGTACCAGCATTGTGATTAAACTTGCTGACTCTATAATGACTACCCCCATGGGTATTGTAGAAGATATCCCTATTCATGTAGGTCCCAAGTCATATTTCCCATGTGACTTTGTCATCATGGACATCAAGGAAGACCAGCATTATCTTCTTATCTTTAGGTGTCCCTTCCTTGCTACTACTCACACACTCATTAATGTTGAAGAGGGGATCTTGACATTAAGACTCAGGACTGATACTATTGACTTTAGAGTCTTTGAGAGTCTCAAATATTCTTCCTTTCAAGAAAAATGCTATTTGATTGAGTATGTTGACAAAATGGCACAAATATGATAAGAGGATTATACTTCTGAAGACCCTTTGGAGACCACACTCATCAACACCAATGCTCATGAATTAGATGATGAATAGGTGGAGACATTTGTCTTTCTATTAAACTCTGCTATAGAAGATCTTGGGGCTGAGTTTTGAAGATCTAAAATCTGCCTCCATCATTGAAGAAGAAGAACCTACTGCACCAGAGATGAAGCCTCTACATGAGGGGCTCAAATATGTTTTCCTAGATGAGAATAAGACATGCCTAGTCATCATCAATGCAGATCTCACGACAACTCAGGAAGAGAAGCTATTGACTAAACTAAAGAAAATATAGAAGGAACTAGGTCACAAGATGATCAATCTAACATGTGTGAGTCAAGCCCTATGTATGGACATAATCAACATGGTCCAAAATTACAAGACATCTATCGAGCCTCAGCGCAAGCTAAATCCTATCTTGAAGGAGGTTTTTCACAAGGAGGTGATAAAGTTTCTACTTTCTGGGATTATCTACCCCATCTCCGATTTACCTTGGGTGAGTCATGTGTAGGTGGTGCCAAAGAAAGGTGGCACCACTGTTGTTCTGAATGAGAAGAATGAGCTTATTCCTACACACATTGTGACCAGATGACGCATGTGCATAGACTCCTACAAGATCAAAAAAGTAACCAGGAAGGACCACTTCCCACTTCCACTTCTTCATCAAGTCCTAGAAGGGCTTGCACACCAAGAGTTCTTCTGCTACTTAGATGGATATTTCAGCTTCTATCAGATACCCATACATCCTAGTGATCAAGAGAAGATGACATTCACGTGTCCCTTTGGAACATATGCTTTCCTCCGCATGCCTTTCGGGTTGTGCAACACACCATCCACTTTTCAACGTTGCATGTTTATTATCTTCTCCAGATTTACTGAAAACATAATGGAGATCTTCATGGACGAATTTTCAATCTATGTAGGTTCTTTTGAACAATGTCTACACAACCTTTGTCTAGTCTTAGAAAATTGTGAAGAAGCACATCTACTACTCGACTGGGAAAAATGCCACTTCATGGTGAAGGAGGGCATTGTTCTAGGGCATCAGGTCAGTTCTAGAGGCATTAAAGTTGATAAAGAAAAGATTGAAGTAATAGCAAAGCTACCTCCTCTAACCACTGTCAAAGACGTTCGAGCATTCTTAGGACATTCTAGGTTCTATAGGAGGTTTATTCATGACTTTAGCAAGATCTCCAAGTCATTGACAAATCTTCTTCAGAACGATATGGACTTTGACTTTGACTTTGACTCTGATTTAATGAAGAGCTTTAACACCTTGAAGGAAGCCCTCACATCAACTCCCATCCTTTGTGCCCTAGATTTGTGTCTTCCCTTTGAGATCATCTATGATACTAGTGTTTATGTTGTAGGTGCGGTATTGGGGCAACGTGTTGATAAAAAGAATCAAGTCATCTACTATGCAAGCAAGACACTAGATGACATGCAACAGAATTATGCTATGATAGAGAAAGAGCTTCTCATTGTTGTCTTTTCTTTTGACAAATTTCACTCCTACCTAATAGGCTTACAGGTGATAGTCTATACTGATCATGGCACTATAAGGTACTTAATTAATGTCAAAAAAAGATATGAAACCCAAGTTGATCAGATGGAACCTATTACTGCAAGAGTTTGATTTGGAGATCAAAGACAAGAAGGGGACAAAAAATTTAGTTGCTGATAACCTCAGTAGATTGCATATTCAAGATTCTGATGGAGTCCCTATCAACGAATCTTTACCTGATGACCACTTCCTACAAATATCTACATTCATGCCATGGTATGCAGATTTTGTCAATTATCTAGTTGCAGGAATCCTACATCCCAATTGCACATGCAATGATAGAAGGAAATTCATGTCAAATGTTTGTCACTATTATTGGGATGAGCCCTATCTTTTTTTATTTGTTTCGATGGTCTCTATCGCCATTGTATATCTGAAGAAGGAACTCCTCTTATTTTGGAGCAATGTCACTCTGGCCCAACTGGAGGCCACATGAGCTCTAAGAAGATTGCATTCAAAGTCCTTTGATGTGGATTTTTCTGGCCCTCTATCTTCAAGGGTGCTCATATTTTTATCAAAGCATGTAATCAATGTCAAAGATCTGGCAATATTTCCAAGAGATATGAAATGTCCCTTAATGTTTGGAAGGAGGCAGAAGTTTTTGACCTATGGGGTGCAGACTGCATGGGCCCATTCCCCTCTTCTTATGGGTTCTTCTACATACTCATTGCAGTTGACTATGTTTCTAAGTGTGTTGAATACATCCCTACTATTTCTTGTGATTCCAAGCCAATTATAAAGATGTTCAAAGATATCATCTTCCCGCACTTTGGAATTCCATGCACTATCATTTCTGATGGAGGATAGCACTTCGTCTAGCATAGTTTTGAAAATCTCCTTAATGGATATGGTGTTACCCACCGATTCACCACTCCTTATCATCCTCAAACAAGTGGACATGTGGATGATTTTAACCATCAAATAAAAGCCATTCTTGAGAAGACAACTAGGAAGACAAGGTAGGATTAGGCACACAAGTTGAATGATGCTCTATGGGCATATATAACTGCCTACAAGACTCCATTCGAGACTACACCGTTTCATTTGATCTATGGGAAGTCATGTCTTTTGTCGATGGAGCTTGAATACAAAGCTCAATGGGCCATCAAGCAGCTCAACTTCGACTTTTGTGCTGCAAAGAGAACCAACAACTTCAAGTATAGGAGCTCAAAGAGTTATGCCTGATTGCATATGAAAATGCACACATCTATAAAGAATGCACACATATGTGGCATGATGTCCACTTGAAGACAAAGGACCTACAAGTCGGAGACCAAGCATTACTGCACAACTCATGTCTCTGCCTTTTCCCAGGAAAGCTCAAGACTCGATGGTCAGGTCCATTCATCATCAAACATATCTTCCCTCATGGAGCTGTGTTAAAGTTAATGGAAACTGTCTCAAATGCTATTTCATGTTGACTACATGCAGGACAAACAACATCTCCCCTTCCTCCCTCCAGCATATCATGACTGAGTTTCAGGTGTCGAGTCATTGACATAAAACAAAGGCACTTCTTGGGAGGCAACCTAAGAATTTCTTTCATTTTCAAGCATTTTACATCTTAATTTATATTGCACTTAATTAATACAGTGTATCTCATAACAAGATCACTAGTTCTAAATTTTTTTATTTTAGGTGAATGACTCTTGCTGAAGGGATACCAACCACACCATGTGAACCAACCATCAAAGTGTTTCCCCTCCATCTTGGATTTAGTGTTTGCTCGAGGATGAGAAAATATTTAAGTTAGGGGTGGAGGGTGGGTGGTACATATTCTACTTTCTACCCACACCTATCTTCTTACAACTTATGATCTTGTCATTGCATTCATCATGCATCAAAAAAATTTCATAATTTCTTTTCTAGAGTAAACAAAGCCATTACTATTCAGCTTGGAATTATGTATTTTTCATAAATATCTCCCCTTATTTGAAGAAATGCCTCAAAAGGACCAATTTATGAAACGAACCAATGGCTACAAATTATCCTTTGTGGCCTATGAATCCAAAAATCATGTTTCCTTGGGAAACATGGTAAGCTCTGAAGGTACTGAGAAGGATCAAACATATCATGCTCCTTACTGACTAATGAAAAAATTGCATGGAATTGCCATTTGTAACCTCTTTGAGTCATTATTTGAGCAGAGTGGGATAAGGAGAACACCCCTGTGCACTGAATTATAAATCGAGTTGCTTGACAATCTGAACTCTCTTATATACTTCTTCCTCCATCTTGTTACCTTCCATTTCACCAAAAAGTAAATATAAAGCCACAAAATATGCCAAAATCCAAGTTTGGGGTGCCACATCCCCCTTCTTCCCTCTTTTCACTTCTACCATACCCCTCAAAAATTTAAAAGGGGTGTACCACCAAGAAAAGATGCCAAATTGCACATAAAAATGTTGTAAATGAAACTGCAAACAAAGAAATAATAAGATCTTGAGTCAAATAGAGGAGAGATCGCTTCCCTACATACCTCCATTCACTTCCTTTTTCTACCTATGCTCATAATGAATGCCTCAAATGTTTACCCTTCTCTTGATTACACTAGTATCAGATCAAGTGCATACTTGTTGTTCTGCGAGTCTCTCTAAACTCTCATGAAACTCCTTGACATGCTTGATGTTAGAAATGTTGTGAGGAAGTGTCATTGGGAAATGAAATCAGGAATGAAGATATGGAAAGGTGTGTTATGTGATCTTAGGAAGTTGGGTCAGCTTGGCCATATCAGGTGGTAAGGAAAACAACATGATGGGAGGATGAGGTAATCACATGGGCCGAAAGTATTAATTTGGTGAATGTTCAGATTTTGTGTTACTTGAAGACGAGCAACATTTAAGTTTGGGGTATTTTGATGAATGTATATTCTTCCCATTTTTATCGACAGTTTTAGTCTAATTTAGCATTCACATAGCTTAGTTTTCATTAGAATAGCTTTGTTTTGATCTACTTCAGATATTATGTTAATTTGTAGGAATTTGATACCTTTTTTACTCCATTTGCAAGTTTTGAATTCTATCAAAAAATTGGATTTTGAGCACTTTCAGAGGGCAGATCGAACACAAAAAATTTTGTTCGAGGACAATTTTGACATGTCAATTGACATGCAAATCGATATGAAAATCGACAAGAAACTTAGAGGTCGACAACCTTGTCGACCTCCCTTCTCGAAACACTTAATTCTCAATAGTAGTATTTACCTCCTTGATTGACATCCATGAAGAACGACACACAAACTCATTGATAACTGAGGTTGGTAGTCATTTCGACCCCTCTCCTGGACAATGTAATCGAGCAACAACTAACAAGCAAATCAACTATCGGTCAACAATCCTGTCGACACTATTATCGACATACACAATTGCTCAACAGCCCCATTGATTGATAGACCGACGATAGGAAGTCCAAAATCCATAAACTGATAGACCCATCGACCATCAGACCCATCAATCGACACTGATGGAAAATGGTCGACACCGATAGGAAACCCAAGAGGTAGACAGCCTTGACCCTATAAATAGGCCCCAGTGCCTCCGTACAAATCATCTCAGATCTTTGGGAGACAGAAAGCCTGAAATACTACCACTGAGATCAGAGCAAGGATGATATCTATCAATCAAGATATTTCTATCGACCTAGCTTAACAACGCCTATTGAACTCAAGCATAGATTGACAAATCTCCTTCATCTGCAACTCCAAGACCATCAAACTCTCTCTCTGGGTGATCAATCTCTTCTCTGAGTTGTTGTTCCTCCACATGCTTCTGCAGCATGTTAGGGTTAATACCTGAAGGAGAAAGAAGGAAGGAAGTCCGCCATGACACACCACGTCGAGCCGCTTCTGTTACCATCATGACCATGATGGTGTCCTCTTTCTCTTCTAGTGATATTAATCTCACCATGTTGAGGGAGTAGTATTTTCACTGGGGTGTGGAGACTAGCCTCACTACAAGGTTCTTGCAATTTCATTCATGTTCCAATGATAGTATGAACACATATAATTTATACCCAATCATTTATTGCATGCTTTTCATATTAATCACCTATTTTACATGATATATTGAAATCTTTTACCACTAGAACTTCAATATTTAAGATTTGAATACCGATTAGCTTTTGTTGACACCCTAACGAGAACTTCCAATGAAAAGTCTATGGAGTAGTGGATAGAGGATCCATAAGTAACGAGACATCGAGCTTACAGGGATATCTACTCATGCAAGTTTCTGATGCCGAAAGGGGAAACTTGCATAACTCCAATTATATCTTCATACACGTTTGGGTTTGAATGATTGTGTAGATTCTAGTAGTGGTGGCGAAATCCAATTTCACCCTACTGTTTCAATCCTTCGATAATTAGAACCTTTATCTAGTTATTTTCTTTCTTGCAATCTTAGATTAATCAAACCAATCTTAACTTTTGTGATAATACTAGTTCTTGCCAAGTTACTTTGATTAGATAGTTCATAAAAAAGTTGTCCCTTGGGATTCAATCCACAACTATACTTGATAAGATCTGTTTGCTTGTGGGTGGCATTGTTGCACTTGGGTTTTGATAAACTCTAGGAATTATATTCTTAGTGAATTTGCAGTGTGATAATATTCCACGTAAATATACCCCACCTAGTGTAACTTCAAGACACCCATTTTTATTATAGATTTAATTATGAAATGGCTATGTGAAAAGGAAGTACAACATGTTAATATGGGTACTCACAATCACATCAATTGAGTCCCTCTAATCCTGGGACATACATGTTGGGTGTTGTTATCTCCCCAACTTAGCATGTTGACATCCTATATAAAACTTGCTTGCGTATCCCCAATACCTTTTCCATCCCAAACTTAGAGTGTTTACATCCTCTTCAAAACATGGTTATGTATCCACAAGGTCAAATTAATTTATAGAGTTATACATTCATGAAAATTAAGATGGCACATATGAACTACATGTACTCAGGTACATATTGTTATATATATAAATATATATATATATATATATATATATATATATATATATCAATTAAATATATTTGAAAAAAACACTTAAAAAAATTTCTTTGTAGAGGAGAGAGATACAAGTATGGCTGCCAA
Source organism: Alisma plantago-aquatica (assembly GCA_963693085.1). Taxonomy (NCBI): domain Eukaryota; kingdom Viridiplantae; phylum Streptophyta; class Magnoliopsida; order Alismatales; family Alismataceae; genus Alisma; species Alisma plantago-aquatica. Next base: position 1,246,450,951 of record OY856409.1, read on the forward strand.
ACCTTTTTGAATGACAAATCCCAATAATCTAAAGATAAAATATAAAATTATGAAAGATGGAATCTTGAAGTTCCTATTTATGATATGTTGTATGCTTCATAAGAGGGAAACATATTCATTGGATAAAATATAAATATATCTTAGGTAAATGGAAGGAAATGGTGATGGTTTGTTTCACATGAAACACCATGGTTTCATGCTTTTTTATGGCCGCATCACAGGATGTCAGACCTCCCTTGAAGTGCTGAAGATGACCAGACATAGAGGATATCTTAGTAAAATCAACACAAGTGTGATTTCCTTCAGTCCAATCATATAGAAGGACATCATCATATCTCTGTGTGTGGAAATCATCGATGTGGCCCAAAAAGGCGGCTGGAGCGTTTTTAAGGATTTTATCCTGACGCGACAGATAATGTCAAAATGAGAATCATGAACAACATCATGGAAAAACTTTAATATTGGCTGAATGTTGCAGTGTACATCATGATCAATAAAGGAATCAAGCTCTACTATATCAAAAATGGGGAAAATATCATTGTTAGGATGTAAGAATATCATGAATTGATTATGTAGAATAGATAGGTACTCAATCGATATCATAGATGATCCAAGACCATCAGTAGGAATAGTATACAAAAAGTCTTGTACATGGTGACCCTATCGAGTGGAAAGAATAACTTGTTGACATTATGATAACCCAGGGGCCTAGATGCACTGGAAAACCATGTTGTAGTAGGTGTCTATGAAAAGAGATTGTGTCCTTGAGGTGACAGAAAGAGTACATGACAACCTGGACTCACAAAAGGAAGGAAGAAGATCATGAAAGGAAGCAAAGGCATTGCTAAATATGTCACCAACATGAATAGATCCAGGATCATGAAGAATTTGTTCTTAAAGCTTTATGGTGTGATCTCACGAGGCAACATAAGAATAAATACCAAAGTTTTGGGGAATAGTTACATCCAGTCCTCGAAGATGCATAGGCAGGTTGGCAAGATTACTAATAGATTGCCAAACCCTTGGCCTTCACCAATAACAATGCGTGACAAGCAAATACGTAGTCCAGAACATATATATATATATATATATATATATATATATATATACACACATATATATATGTATATATATGTGTGTATATATATGCATATATATGTACATATATATGTATATATATATATATATATATATATATATATATATATATATATATATATATATATATAGTCAGGCTAGAATACACTCGAGTGTACGGATCACACGAATACACTCAAGTGAGTTTGCATATCAAGACTATTTTTTGCAAAATGTAAACCATTGATCTTCACCGTCATACTATAATTAGGCTACATACAAATTTTGAGCCCATTTGGATGAGTGTAAGTCACTCATCCAAGGCCGACAAAATCGACGCGTGAAACTAATTTGAAATGCATAATTTTTGCGGTCTTCATAACATGAGCTATACATATCCATATGTGCTCAAATTTTGCGTATGAGTTGTTTACGAGATGTTTAATAAGATCAATGGATTAGATTTTCAAAAAAAATATTGCATCATGAAAAACTACTTGAGCGTATTCCGCTCCGGATACACTCGAGTGCATTCTAGCCTGACTCATATATATATATATATATATATATATATATATATATATATATATATATACTAGTAAACACACACATTCGATTCACGTGAAAAACAAAACCAGCTTAATTAAAATTAGAATTAGTTTTGCATATTTTTATTACATTGGCGATGATAAATTTGTTAACATATTGTTTATTTGAGCATTGTTTCATTGTATGTTAAAAAACTATAAAGAATCTTGGTAATAATGTGTAAAGCTCATTTTGTTCAATTATCAAACAAGTTACCAACGTTAGAAGATTTGCATAACATAAATTTTTACAAACTATTTCATTTGTAATATGTGATTGGTTGACACCATAAACACATGAAATAGTTTATATGTCAAACACAACTTATCTTTCTAGAAAAAGGCAAAATGGGTTAGGAAGTATTGTTTTTAAATGTAGAAGTGAATACATTCTTTAGTAAATATAAAATGAATACATAAGCAAATTGAAACAAATTATGCTAATTTATATTATTATATATAACTCATGGAGACTTAGACAATTGATATTAAATAAAGAAAAAATATAAGTCATGTGTGCTAAAAAGAGTATTTTTATCTACTGTAATGCACTTTTTAAAGATTCATAGGGTGTTTACAAGAGTTGCAACGCAAACCAATTACACCAAATATGTGTATCTTAATTTAACCAAATGCAAAACATCCTTTCTTTGTTTGATCATTATTGATCACAAGTTATAAAAAATAGACATGCGTATTTCATTCCATATCTTATAAGCCAAAACATAGATATTTCAATAAAGACAATTAGAGGGTTTGCATACAATATATAGAAATATGTCTCATATTTACATATTACAGTTTTATTTGGTTCATTCTAATGAAATACATAATATGCATAATGCCATTATATATTTTGTTATGATCATATGCAGCCACCTCAGATGGCAAAAAAAGGATGATAGAGTAGCCAGCCTTCACAAGAACCTAAGCATCAATGATGCAAATTATACATTTTGACTGAAATGTTGTGGAGGACTTAAGGCCTTCTTCTTCAGTCTCCATGTCCTATTAAAATTCATAGATATGTAGAGCCTTCTCTTGTGAGTGTGGTTCCATTGTCACACATTATTATGCATGGATAACAAACAACAACTAAACTTCCATTCTGACATCTCATAACACATGGGTGAAATCATTGCTATAATGAAGTAATAAGAAAAGTTAATGTAAAACATACATATTCATTCATTCTAGTTATGCAAGATTTGAAAAATAGAATACTAATCATCTTCATACATATCTATTTCCATGCCATGAAATATTTGCGTTATAGATACATTCATGTCTTGGACTTTGGGCACCAACACCCTCACGTAGTCAACCTGTGAACACATAGGTTCTAAATGTTAAATGATAAGTGAAACATAGCTAATACCAGGCTGGTTTTCAAGATGTAATGTGCCAAGCATCGCCAACATATATGTTGCCACACGACCATCAATCTTGATGTCATCCATTCTGAATATATGACATCCTTAACAAAACACCCGATGAGATGGTGAATTTGACTATGTTTGTTGGTCATAGTATGAAATTGACAAGGACAACAAAGCGAGGGGACTTTCACATGCATAAGTAGATAAGCATGAAAATGTCAGTAGTACTAAGATGCCTAAAAATATAAAGAATACAAGTGAGTCAGTAAAGTTAGGAACCTTTACAGAAAATTGTAAATCTTTGATGATCGCGATAATGATACATAAGGTTTTGAGTATAAACAAAATAATATGTAAGGCACCACACTTTAACATCTCATTGTCATCCACATCCGTAGATTCAACCTGAAAGAGAAAAAAAAATTGATTTTGTTGACTGCAATGCAAGTGGTAACTGTGAGATTAGTTTTAGGAAGCACAACATTGATGAAAGAAGCAACCATTTTTTCTAGATCCAGATTTACCTAGAGAAGCAGTAGAGCCAGAGATGGGGTGCATGGGCACAAAGACACATGTGATGGTCGGACATGCAATTTTCAACTTGTGATGGGAAGTATGTAAACAAGTCGCACCCAAGTGCAGAAGCTTTATGTGTTCAAATTGGAGGACTGTTCATTCCAGATCAATGAAGGTAGTGGCTTTAGATAGATTTCCAGTGGTCTTTGAGATTGTGCTACAATACTTGTTGATGATGAAGGAAGAAATACAATTTGGATGGTCGGGTAGTGGTCCTTCGACATTTCATTAGAGCACCATCTGCTTCTTTATCTGATAAGTGGGATGATCCACCTACTACCCCTCTTCATTGTCTTTGTGCTTGTGTTGGGCTATTATTTTGAAGAGTGGGAGAGTTAGGGAGGGAGAATTGGTTATGAATGGTTGATGCTGGAGTTCAAATGATGAAAGGGTTGAGGGTGCATTGGCAAGAAATGTGGAGATTATCTAGGGAAGTGGGCCGAGCATGGTTGGAATTGTCATTAGTGGGAAAGAGGATAGTGCGAGGGTTGCAACTGAACTGTTGAGCTTCAGTCTTCATAACCGATTAACTCAAATACAAAAAAGGAAAAACACGCAAGGATGTGAAAACAATGATAAATGGATGAACATGAAAAAGAAACATCTTGTTGTTATTTTTTAGAAATCAAATACAAACAACTAAAAAGTAATTGCCTACATTTCCGCCAGTTATTGATCTTAAGGTAGACTCATTTGTTTATGTATGGAAATGATATTACTTGGTTATATTTTTAACTCGATAATTTCTAAACAATCAACTATAAATAGACGAATGAATCACACTCCATGTTCCACATTGTTTTATGGAGGCAGTTATTGGTATTGAAGACACGATATTTGGTTTGTTTCAGGATATGACACGAAGTTAGTGGTTACATTTTTAACTCTATAATTATTAAGAGAATAGTTATAAAAAGTCGAACAGTCAAATTACTATCAAGTAGTTTTGAAAAGTAAAAATGAGACTCGTAACTTGGTTTTGCATTAGAAACTGAACGCGATTATCATGTTGGTGTGGAATTTTCATAAGAAAAAGATATAGGTCTATATAAAAAGAGAATTACATTATTGAATGATTATGTAGACGATGGAGTGAGAGGGTTTGTGAGAGTTGAGATTGAACATAAAAGATAAATGGAAAAGTAAATGACATTTGAAGGAGGGAGAGAGAGGCTGCATGTGGAGATAATGGGCGATGCGAGGAGATCATGGACCAGGTGAGTTAATTGATCTTTTCTATGCTTTAAGTAGTAATGGTTGTTCTAGAGTTAGAAGAATAAGTCATGTACGTGAACGTTTTTGACGTGACAAGTTGGGAGAGAAAAGTTAGATCAGTAGTTTTGGTGGGAAGCAGGAAAAAAGATGGTTAAAGTCCTTGAAAAAAGGAGAGGAGAAAGAGTTCAGGAGAAACCCCCATTTTGAAAACAGTGCAATTTGATTAGCTGGTGGCATTCTTGTAATTAGAAAAAACTATTCACTCTTTTTATAGTAGTGTGTATATATATGTATGTATATATATGTATATATACATGTATGTATATATATGTACATATATATTTATTTAGTTATATATATGTATACATATGTATATATGCATATATGTAGTTAACATAGAGTTTCTAGTGAGAAACATCCTACGGTGAGAGAGTGAGAGTTATTTGAATAATTATAAAGATATAGCTTATTTTCAATATACAACCATATGGATGGGAAGAACACATTTCATTTATCTTCACACAAGAAGTCATTGCAATCAAATATTTTTATATGTCCATATGAGCAATATGCACATATTACATCCAACGGTTAGTGTGGAACTCAATATTGAGCATTGAAAAATATCCGCTTTGTTTGCATGAAATACAAGTCTTGTGATGATGAATTTTTTTAGGAAAGTAAATAATAAGGTATACTTTTAATCCATACACTTTAATCATAGTGTAAAGTTTTTAAAATGCCTCTCAAGCTCTCACCATGATATGTTTCTCACTGGATCATTATTATATAAACATTTATGTACATGCATACAAATACATATATGTGCGGGTACACACACACATATATATATATATACATATATATATACATATATATATATATATATATATATATATATATATATATATATATATATATATATATATATATATATATATATATATATATATATATATATATATATATATATATATAGTCATATTTCCTGGGGAACCCCATGTACTAGAGAATATAAGTATCTCATATCATGTTGTATGGACAATCTAAAGGCATTATATTCTTAAGAATATTTATTGGCCCCACAAGTGAATACAAACCATGTTTCTATGTTTTTCCACTCACATGCACCCTCGCTAAGACTTTCCAAGATGTGACATGTCCAACTTTTGCTCCAAGTCACACACACTTAATCATAGAATATTCAACAATGGCTCTTTGAAATGAATGTGCACATGGTAGACATGGTTATTATAGCAATTTTATTGAAGGTCATCTTATCATAGCCTCAATCATGTGATGCTACACCCATGAGGTTGCTTTTGCTGCTTAATGAATTCTAGCATGTTGTAAAAGGTGGGACACAGAGGGGATCCACTCCCTACTAAAATTAGAAGAATAAAACATTCATTCGAAACACACTCAAAAGGTATGCTTGAAATAGGTGTAAAATTTTCAAATCTCAATAATGGTATTCATAAAAACCAAAGCGTAGTAGCTGAATAAAAGTAATGAATATATTCAATTGATTAAGAGTACATCATCATTCTCCCATTTAGGGTTTACATGAAAGATACAACATACAGATCTAAATAGAGGGAAATCTAAACCATATCAAGTTTGTCTCCAAACAAAAACTTCATGAGATAGGTCCATGCTGAAAACCATGTACTCCTTTTTCTAATCCTAGGTTGGTCCTCCATGCTCCTACTACACAACTTTGATCCTAGGCCTGGGTGGTTGGGATCACCCAGCAAAAGGAGAAAACAAGGTATGTGTCAAAGTTGAACATGGAAAAAAGGCAAATGAATAACATGGAAAAAGACTATGATTTCATCATAAGATGAAGAGATCAAGAGTATGAGGTATAATCAAATAGATGCTTACCATAATAAGAAAATAGTAAAAGATTTACATGCGTGATTAATATTGACTACATTAACTAAGAAGGATTGAGCCAGCTACCTAACCTCAACCAATAGGCGAGGGAGAATAACACATTCTAGTCACCTATACATATTTTATATGGGGGAGAATATCACATTCCCCAGGACGAAATAATACATGCCCTATCTATGGATGGTTGTACAAAAGTACAACTACATTAGCTTAATATTCTAATGAAATCAACATGCTAGGAAAACTATGGCAAGTATAAATATCAAATATTTGAAACATGGAAGTGGGGTACAAAACCCTAGCAAGTAATGAAGTTAATGTGCCAAAAGAGAAAATATAGGAATAAAGGTTTAAGTACTTGCCTCATTGGGAAATTAGGGTTTGGACAACAAAATGCCCACCTTAAGGTGTAAGAATGCACATACCTCTCTTATTGAGTTCAATTGTCAACTTTCACCACTTTTAGATGATCCAAGTTCAATTTTTTCCTATTTCAAGTTATTCACATGCATTAGGGTTTTGAAATCCATATAATTATATTGAAACCCTAACTCTAGAGCTTTATAGAAAAGCTCAGATTTTGACTCTGAAACTCACCAATCGACTTAGTAGGTTTTCCTGATCAAGAAAATATATCTTTATGTCAATTTTGGAGTTAATATGTTAAAGTTACAATTTTTATGGTTTTTAAGAATTAAATTCATTTTCCAAAAATCATCCTTCAAAAAACATGGAATCAGGCATTGAAATTATCTTTATTATAAAGAACACATTTTTAAATTCCAAAACATATTTTTACTTAATTTTTGAACAAGTAGATTGAAAGATAGATTATTATAAAATTGACCAATCAAGATATTCTAAAAAGCCATGTCAGCAAAAGAATTGCGAGAGAGGAAGAGGGGCCATCCGCTTGAATTGGCCAATTGCACTCGACCAAGTCACCAGTCCTTGCCCAGTCATCCGTGCATCAAAGGCAAGCAAAATAAATCCAAATGACAAGACTTCCCTCATGCAAGAAGGAAAGAAAAGAAGAGAAACGAGAGGGGCAAAATGGTAACCAACCATAGGGGATTCTTCCCCCCACTTCCCCGATGCCATGGATGGTGGAAAGGAGCTTCTTGCTCGAGAATATTTAGGTATTTTCACAATGATCAACCAAACGAGAAACCAAGAACACCGAAGGAAAGAAGAAGGTGTGGAGAACTCACTACTAGAGGAAATTGGTCGGAGGAGACAAGAGGAGGGAGAAGCAGTTGCCACAAACTCAGCCTAAGGTCCCAATCCATGATGGTTGAAAGAGAAAAGAGAGGACAAATTGGAATGAGAGGAGGGTAGCATGAGACTGAACAACGGTTTGGGTCCCATTATATATATGTGAGGTTTTATATACAAGAAAAAGCCATGTCTACCGAAGAAGCTAGCGGCTCATGAGTTGGGTGTTTCATAAAACTACAAAAACTGAACGAGTAATGACTTGAAATATGAGGAATCGAGAGAGAAATGCATAGGTGAATAAATCATGTGAAAAGGTTGCGAATCGAGCAAGAAATCTACAAAATAAAAACCATAAAGGCGACACCTGTTTCCTTATCCATCGCGAGCTAGGAGACAACTCGTCGGTCCATTAGATTAAGGATCCAACGGTCACGATTGCCCAAAAATAGTAGATAACACATGACATAATTGAAATCTGAAACCTTATCAAAAATGAAATCGGACTAAAGTGTGATCACATTAATTTCTCATTTTCTCCCTCCTCAATTCAAGGTGCAAACAAACTCCAAATTCATTGAAATTTGATACTCTACCTAATATGAACGTGTAGAATCTAATTTTGGCATTATTTTTAAATTTGGGGACTCTAAGTATTTTATTTAATTCTTGTAAAGTAAATCATATTTTCTCTTTCTTATCACATAAGATACTTCTAGAATTACCCAATTTCTGTGAAACTTCATCCTCAAGCAAACCAAAACATATGCAACATAAATTTGCCAATAATTTTATCCTTTGAGTTTATTTATTAGATTTATTTAATCTTTTGGGCTTTTACATATTTTCTCTCTCCTAATCTACACATGTATATTAAAGATTAATTTAGATGAAAATTCACCAAAGGATATTTTTAATGTGTGGATTACAAATCAAATATTATTCTCTACCTTTGGAGTCATTAAATATTTTATTTCATATTTTGGAGAAAAACTCATCTTTTATTTTCAAAACAAAAGAGGTATTATTTTTATTATGCCAAAATTGTGAAACTTGGCCCTTAAGTCAATAGAGACCCAAGGAATTTGATTCTCAAGTTATCTTTAACAAATTAGTCTTTCTTTTATGATTATTTTCCCATTATCCAATATTAACATTATATCTCATATTAAATAATTCATCACATTAACATGTTTAAAGAATTGTTATTCATTTATTTTTCTCTTCCTTGGTCCAAAAGGTTAAGGAATATTCTAGAACGAATATATTTTGTCATTATCTCATATAAGTGGTAAATTTGCATTTTGACTCTTATAAAAAACATTTATTGAGGTATTTATGCATAAACCCATACATTGGCATAAATGGTGATCAAATTCACCCCAAACCACTAATGAAAACACAAATTCAACATCAAGGACAAAAAGGATAGGAAAAGCTTAGAAAGAGGGCACTTCATCCCTTAAAAAGGATAGGAAAAGATAATATAGTCATATTTCAGTTTGTTATAGCACTCCACCTCTTAAAAAGGATTTTATCCCCAAAATCTCAAACAAAGAGGGAAGGGTGAGTACATAACATATCATCTCTAAAGAAAACCATAAAACTTCCACCAAAACTTTCACTAACTCAAACTTCTGGTTCTTCAACTTCTTAGCTTGGGAGTTCATAAACTTTATAGGTAACTCCTCAAAGGTCTAGTTCTCATGGATCACCTAGGGTTCCACTATTAAGATTTCCTTTGATAACACAATTAATATTTCTGGTTTATTAGCATTATGTTTATTAGGATATCACATTTTCATTATGATTCTACTAATTGTGTCATGTTATATTCACTTTGTTGCCAAAAGAGTTATATTTCATTATTATGCATGAAACCCTATATATTTCTTACTTATTAAGAGTTTTAAGAACAATTAGAGTTTACTTAATTATTTCAATATACTTGGTCATTATCCTTAAAATTTTGAATTTAGACTTCATTATCCTCATGTTATCACCATATTAAATTAAAATAAATTATTTTGCATTGAACAATACATTTTATCCAGTTTGTTATTAAGTCTACAATTAATCTAAATAATGTTACATTATTTACTTATATATATATATATATATATTAAAAATATGCATACATTGTGACATTACCTTTCTTACTCTGACGTCATCATTAATCATTTTTCTCATATTTATTCACTTCATATTATTGATTATGTGCATTTTTATTATTCTACTTATGTCTCATCCGTATTTAAGTCATTTATAATTTTAGTGAACAAGGTGGAACATATTACATATTAATTAATTTATTCACATACCAAGTAATGATTAGTGTTTAATTAGGTGTGTATTGGAGTACAAGGTCATATGCATTACTTATTGATGACTATATATACATATATTAATCAAGGATTTGGTGATTATATACCATTTATGTGTATCAAAGTATGTTATCTGATTATGACACCTAATGTTATTAATGTATCATGAAAGACATCAAGGGTGCATATATTTGTGTTACATGATTACAACTTAGGGTTTAGTTCAACATGACCATTATACTTTACTTATACCTTCTTATTAAGTCCAAAGTTGAGTTCCAATTATCTTTCTCATCAAATCATTAGGGTAGTTGGCTCATGACATGATCAACCCCATGCATCCACTATTGCTGCTAATTTGTGAATTATTCATATTATGTACATTAAATATTCATTAGGTTTCAGGCATATGAACTATTCATTAGATGACCATTATATGTTCATTAGTATATAAACAATCATGTGGGGTTTCATCTATAACTTGTTTTGGTCAAATCTAATGATCTAAGCTCACTAACCTCTTATTTATGGATAGGGGTTCTAAAGTCAGAGCAACTAGATTTTGGTATGTTGCACGACTCCATCCCCTTAAAAAGGAATTTGTCCTCAAAATCAACACATCCATGATTTATCAAGGTAATACTACTAACCCTCCACCCCTTAAAAAGGGTTTGACCTACCAAGTCAAACAAAATAAGAGGTAAAAGGGTTAATCTAACTAAACCATGTACAAGATCAATCACTTGATTCATATCACCAAAGCTCAAAGTCTAGGTTGTAGAGACAGACTATCAAAACATATGGTTTGATGAGACATAAGGGAGCTGTATTGGGTATCCATCCTTAAACAAGTCATTGCAACTGAGAGAGAGGGTCAACATATAAGGTTCCCAAGAGTATAAACATAGATTTGTAAGGATGCTATTGACTATAGATATGCTACTTCAGATAGTCAGTTTCAAGCTCAAGCCAAGCAGTTTTCATACGGATCTTGGAGTCCTCATAAACCAAGCTAGTGGTGCAGAGGAAAATCTTGCCAGCTTGTGAAACCTGATCCTTTCTAGACACCTTTCCTTTCAACTTATGTCCTAATAACTACCTAACATGCTCATCACATAAAGTTTAATTAAACATATTTCTAATGTGAAACTCTTATGATCCTAAATCAACCTTTCATCATCACAAGAGTAGCATAGATCAATTCTAGGACAAACATGTCACTTAAAGGGAACTCTGTAAGGTAAGGGTTACAATTAAAGAGACAAAATTGAAATAGTCAGATTCCGACTACCATGGGCTTTGATACCATGTTGTAAAGTGTGGGATCCATAGAGAATCCACTCCCTAATAAAATTTGAAGAATAAAACATCCATTCTAAACACACTCAAAAGGTATGCTTGAAATAGGTGTACAATTTTCAAATCTCAATAATGGTATTCAAAACAACCAAAGTCTAGCAGTAGAATAAAGTAATGACTATATTCAATTGATTAAGAGTACATTATCATTCTCACATATAGGGTTTACATGAAAGATACAACATAAGGATCTAGATAGAGGGAAATCAAAACCATATCAAGTTTGTCTCCAAATAACAACTTCATGATATAGGACCATGTTGAAAGCCATGTACTCCTTATCCTAATCCTAGGCTGGTCCTCCATGCTCCTACTGCACAACTCTATTCCTAGGTTTGGGTGGTTGGGATCACCCAACAAGAGGAGAAAATAAGGTATGTGTCAAAAGTGAACAAGGACAAAAGGTAAAGAAATATTATGGAAATAAAGGCTAATATTTCATCATAATATGAAGAGATCAAGAGTATGAGGCATAATCAAATATATGGTTGCCATAAAAAGAAAATAGTAAAAGATTTTCATGCATGATTAATATTGACTACATTAACTAATCAGGGTTGAGGCACCTACCTAACCTCAACCAATATGTGAGGGAGAATAAAACATTCCAGTCACCTATAAACATTTTATATGGGGAGAATAGCACATTCCCCATCACCAAATAATACATGCCCTATCTATGGGTGGTTATATAAAAGTACCACTATATTAGCTAAATAGTCTAATAAAATCAACATGCTAAGAGAACTATGAAATAAACATCAAATAATTGAAACATGGCAGTGGGGTACAAAAGCTAATAAAATAATGAAGTAAACGGGCCAAAAGAGCAAATATAGGATTAAAAGATTTAATTCCATGCCTCATTGGGAAATTATAATTTGGATAACAAATTCCCAAATTAAGGTGTAAGAATGCACATACCTCTCTTTTTGAGTTCAATTATCGACTTTCACCACTTTTAGATGATCCAAGTTCAATCTTTTCCTATTTCAAGTGATCCACATGCATTAGGGTTTTGAAATCCATATAATTGTATCGAAACCCTAATTCTAGACCTTTTCATAAAAACTCAGATTTTGACTCTAAAAATCTCACCAATCGACTTATTATCGTTTCCTGATCAAGAAAACATATCTTTATGTTAAATTTGGTATTAATATGTTAAAGTGACAAATTTTATGATTTTTAAGAATTAAATTCATTCTCCAATAATCATCCTTCAAATTTTTTGAAAATTAGGCATTACAACTATTTTTATTAGAAAGAGCACATTTTTTAATTCCAAAACATATTTTTACTTAATTTTTGGACAAGTAGATCGAAAGATATGATTTTTATAAAATGGAGCAATCAAGATATTTTGAAAAGCCATGTCAGCTAAAGAATTGCAAGAGAGGAATAGACAGAGGAAGAGGGGCCGACCGTGTGACTTGGCCCAATTGCACACTAACAAGTCACTGGTCCATGCCCGGGAACACTGGGTGAAAGGAAAGCAAAAGAAAAAAGGCAAGACTGCCCTCACACGAGAAGGAAAGGAAAGAAGAGAAAGGAGAGGGGAAAAATGGTAACCAACCATAGGGGATTCTTTCCCTCACTTCCCTGATGCCATGGACAGTGGAAAGGAGCTGCTTGATCCAGAAAATTTGGGCATTTTCACAATGATCAACTGAATGAGAAACCAAGAGCAAGGAAGGAAAGAAGAAGGTACGAGGAACTCAATCCTAGAGGGAATTGGCCAGATGATATGAGAGGAGGGAGCAATAGTTGCCACAAAATCGGCACAAGGTTCTGACCCGTAGTGGATGAAAGAGAAAAGTGAGGGGAAATTGGAATGAGAGGAGGGTAGCACGAGACTGAACGAAGGTTAGGGTCCCATTACGTATCAGTGAGTTTTCATATACAAGTGAAAGCCAAGTCTACTGAAGAAGCTTGCAGACCACAAATTGGGTGTTTCGTAAAACCACAACAATATGGCATGAGTAATGGCTTGAAAGATGCAGAATCGAGAGAGCAATTCATAGGTGAAGAAATCATGTGAAAAGGTGGAGAATTGAGCGAGAAATCTACAAAATAAAAATTAGAAAGGCGACACATGTTTCCTTATCTATCGCAAGCTAGGAGACAACTCACGGGCCATTGGATCTAGGGTCCAATAGTCATGATTGTGTGGAAATATTAAATGGTGCATGACATTAATTGAAATCTGAAACCTTATCCAAAATGAAATCGAACTAAAGTGTGATCACATTAATTTCTCATTTTCTCTCTCCTCAATTGAGGGTGTAAACAAACTCCAAATTAATTGAAATTTGATACCAATCTATTATGACCATGTAAAATCCATTTTTGGCATTAGTTTTTGGTTTTGGAAACTCTAAGTATTTTATTTAATTCTTTTAAAGTAAATCTTATTTTCTCTTTCTTATCGCATGAGAGACATCTGGAATTACCCAATTTTGGTGAAACTTGATCGTCAAGAAAACCAAAACATATGGAACACAAGTTTGCCATTAATTTTACACTTTGATATTATTTATCACATTTATTTAATATTTTGGGCTTTTACATATTTACTCTCTCCTAATCTACACATGTATATTAAAGATTATCCAATTTAGATGAAAATTGACCCAAAGGCTATTTCTAATGTGTAAATTATGAATCAATGATTATTTTCCACCTTTGGAGTCATGAAATATTTTATTTTAGATTTTAGAGAAAACTCATCTTTCCTTTTCTAAATAAAAGAGATATAGGTTTTATGATCCCAAAATTGTGAAACTTGGCCCTAAGTCAATTGAGACCCAATGAATTTGAATCTCCAGTTATCTTCAACCAAATAGTCTTATTTATGAATTTTAACCCATTATCCAATATTAACACTATTTCTCATATTAAATAATTCAATATCACATTAACATATTTAAAGCATTATTATTCATTTCTTTTTCTCTTCCTTGCTCCAAAAGTCTAAAAAATTCTAGAACAAATCTATTTTATCATTATCTCATATAAGTGGTAAATTTGCATTTAGACACTTATTAAAAATATTTATTGAGGTATTTGTGTATAAACCCACACATTGGCATAAATGGTGATCAAATTTCACCCCAAACCACTAATAATTCCACAAATTCAACATCAAGGAAAAAAAGGATAGGAAAAGCTTGAAAAGAGGGCTAAAAGGAGAATATAATCAGATTTCAATTTGTTATACATGTCCAAACAGTTGGTGAACCTATGGGACTGAAGCCCTCCATAGTAGATGTAGCACAAATGACATGTCCCTTTATTCCTCTTCATTGGTTAGGGTTATCTTCCTACATCTTCAAGTGCGAGCTTGACATATAAAGATGTATATGAATCCCCCTCTTCTATTTTCCTACCTTTGGTGAGCCCACCTCCTAATTTTAAACCATTGACATAAGTTTCAATTGGTATAATAAAAAACAAACTTACCCTAGACAAGTTAGTCTCCCACTAGAAGCTCTTATCTAGCGCCACCATTAGCATTCTCCTTACATGGTATCATCAAATGCGATTAGGGTGGTTGGGTTATTTGGTCTTAGTGGACCTAGAAACATAAAAAAATAAACTATCAATTTATTATACAATTTGATAGTCGTGCCACAATATTTTATCTAATGGATGTTGATGATAATAAAACTTCTCTAAGTGATTTGAATATATAGGTGATGATCTAACTTGGATAAGATGCAAAAAATTTAATATTTGAAAGTAGTGGAGGTTTTCCCTCCTCTTAGTGTGTGTAAATCCAATGTGTGCGAGAAACATGTATATGGTGTAGTACCGTGTATTCTTACTTTGATCCAACTTATGTAAAATTTGCATAAACTCATGCAAATCGTATTTTATATAAAATTCACTTGATCATGTGATTATTCAATTAATTCCAATATTTGCTAGTATGTATTGTGTCCTTTTAATGTTAACTACCAGGGGAAAATTGATAGATTGGGAGATGTTAGTCCCAAATTTGGTCTAAGTAGCATGTAAGCATCATCCTCGTTAGGGAACAATTTGATGATGAACAATGCTGATTTGATTATGATTTTTCTTTAAAGAATATGTGTAATCTTTTGAGTATAATGATTTTGTTAGTCATGGTGCTTGTGTTGCAACTTGAGTTTATCTCATTTTGCTCATCTTATTGGTTGAGTATCACATTATTGCATACTCATTGTTTCACTTTGTTTCTTGTATAATTGGATATTCATTGATTCATTACTATATCAATACTCTAAACCAACTCCATGAACCCTTCCTTTGTGGTTTGTTTGGAAATAGATATGCATGTATTTATACATGTGTTTAATGTACTGAGCTATTGGTGGTCAGATATATGAATGATGAGTTGATAGAAACTTAGGAGTTATGGCATGTTCGTGAACCGATTATGCACTATCATTGGACATCATTTTCTTCATGTGTAGATTTATTATATGTAGTACACCCTATCAACCACTTGCTATCTCAATATTTGATTCATAGTTATTATCTTATGAGCTGATAGATATACAATGTTTTGCTTCTCACCTGTACCTAGTACTTTTATCTTAGAGGTCGCATTGACAATTATGTTGTGTATCTTCAACTTTCTTCTCATAAAATCGTACCTAGAGACTTATTTAAGAATTTGCTTTTTCCAAATTATTGTCAGTGGAACAATTGATGTAAAACCAAAAAACTTTTTTGAAGGAGATAAAGGGACTTAAATCTTGGCCGATAATTATCCGTACGGATGTAAATGGATAGCGCAAGATAAAAGTTTAACCATACTTTTATCCTTGTCAATGTTACATGTAAATTGTAGAATAATTACCATTTTTCTAGAAACATTTACCCTATCTTTACCCTCATCCATTTACCCACAACGTAAATGGGTGGGATAACTAGTGAAGTGGTTAAGACAACATAAAGATAGATATACAATATTATCTACCATCATTTTATATAATGCTCTTTACATCAAACACAAGACACTCTTACAAAAATTTAAGTAATAATAATAAGCTATGTTTCTAGTGATATGCACAAAAATAATTAGTGTTTAATCCAACTTTTGTTTTCAGAAAGAAGGTTTGTTTTTTATATGTTTCTTATTATTGAGGAATTCACTTTTCTATGTGATACATGATATGAAATCTTTGACATACCACTAATTGTTTTGTTAAGATTTTATTATCAAGAAAAGATACATATTAAGAAAATAGTGGTGATATTTGTTGGAGTTTTTAGTAGAAATTAGGAAACGTGTTACAATACCGAATTGTTAATTCAACTTTATATTAATGGATAAAAGAATAGAGCAGGTGGGTAGAACTTCTTCCTTTACCCTAGCTTCTTAGACGCGGACAAAGGATAAACGAGTGATAGGTAAAACAATATACTTACCCGGACCCTACCCTACACCGTATAGGTGATGGAAAAACATCTAACACCTACTACCCATATGAAGCCGTAGTTTTCCGGTTGAGCTGAGCATTGTTTGAACGAAATCTACCTGTTCTCTGGGAACTTTGTCACCATTTTACTCTATTTCCTACAAACGAAGCTGTAGGACGTTCGTTCTTTGTGTTAGCGAATGATATAGTAATATTCATAGATAGCAAACAAATGCTTAAAATAGATACGGGAAAACTAAAGATGTAATATTTAATCTATATTTATTGACAATAACGTTTCAATATGTTTAGCATATATCTCAACGTACATCCAGTTGCCAACCATTTTACCAATCTGCAACTCAGTAAGTGGTGAGTATTCTCATGTAACAATACCTATACTTTTTATTCACAGAAATCCAGCGGCAAAGCCAAGTCAGGTAGCTGGTTCTTACAAGTTTCCTCTTAAAATTCTGTGGGTCAAAACTTCAAAAGAGATCCTCAAATTCCTTGCAGTGTTATTTGACCCTTAAAATCAGAATGGACTCATCTGAATTACAACAGAAAACCCTGATTTGATTTTCTGTGGACAGCTAAACTCAATTTACAGCAATATGATTGAAAGCTCCCCTTCACGGAGTGTAATTAGTAGTAATGTACATATGGAAGCCGAACGCTAGGGGGCAACGGTGGGTTTCGAGACCTGATGCTTGCTGTTTTTAGTAGTCTACGGAACTCCGGCAAGCTTATCTTACCGTCTTTGTCAATATCTGCATCCTCGAGGAGTGTGTCAATGGAGCCCTTGAGTCCGGTGTGCTGCAAGGTAAAGCACAATATCAGAAATTGGTATTGTTACAGAAAATTATGCATACAATATTTGGTAGGGTAGAAAATAAATACCAGTTCTATACTGATATTTATTTAAATCTTGAGGTAGAAAGTCAAACTAAGCAGGTACCGTCAATAACTCATTACCAGAACCTCTTAGGTTTATTATCATCAGAATTCTTAATCATTATCTTTCCAACAAATGTATCAGTGCAGGTATAATTGTTGTATTTGAATACATCTGATACGTACCATCTTAATTTCTTCAGGTGTGATATATCCGTCTCCATCAACATCAAATTGGTCAAAAGCAGCTCGAGAGCGAGAATGCCACTTATCAGAATCATGTTCCTCCATTTGATTCACGTGTAATGTTGCAGCAACAAATTCAGAGAAATCCACAAGTCCATCTGTGTTGCTGTCAATCTATCAAAGAACTTCTGTTAGAGTCTGAAAGGATTTGAAACAATATACAAAATATTTGAAAAATAACAGGGTTAATTAGTCACTTTTTTTGCAAAAAAAAGGTTATTATAATTGTTTCCAAGATGCGGAATAACATTACTTAGGTATGATTCTCAATTGTAAGATATATATTAACTCAAGAAACTCTAGGGATTGTTTTTTCGTATGATCGAAAGAACATGCAATGTTAAGATGAAAACAAACAATGACGGCATGGAACGAGTTCCAGGTCCATATCGTTGCTCATGTTCCCATTTGGCTGTTGAACGGTTTTGACTTCTCAAGTTTCATGGTTTTCCATAAGACTCAGTTAGGCGCAAAGAAATTTCGGGATAATCTGAAAATTAAATCCTAATTCGATATATCAATCACATCTAAACGAGGATAATGTCTGCATGTATTGTAATTTACAAAGTCTTCACTGATAATTTAGAATATCAGGTACCATTACAACTCGAGGTATAAATGTGTAGACTTCATGAAGGTAAACAATTATAAATATGGGATGCAGAGAGACATTTCCCTCCATGTCTGTGGTAGAGGACAGATGCCAGGGAAGGTGGTAAACCGATGTGACAATTGAGATTTGAACCCAAGTCCCTTTGTTAGGGGACATCATACTTGCTACTAGAGCTACTTCTTGCCGCCATGAAATTACAAATATAGTTATGCAGTCCGCCTTTAAATGGATTGATGTAGATTTGCATAACAACAAAATTAGTTTGTTCTTGAACCATGCTCCTAATATATCTCGCCAAAGGTGACTATAGAAAATGAAAATAGGGGAAATTCACTTGTGTATGTTGTATTAGATGGAAAAACTCCCTTCCTATATACAAGAGGAGGGGGGAGCATACAGACTTAAACAAAGCCCTAATAAGCCAAGACACACTTGGATCCATATTGCAAACATACTCAATAGACTAAATACTAATATACTTTAACACTCCCCCTTAAGCGGGAGCATGGTGAAACTCATGTCCAACTTGGCAAGAGAAACACCAAATGACACACAAACTCACAACATATAAAAGATATACTCATCCAATATAAAGGATCACTCCCCATGAATCTCAAACTCAACACTCAATCACTCCATTACTCATTTCAGTAGATAATGTTAAAGTGGCAACAAATAAGTTCACTCCCCCTTAAGAAGTTGGTGCAAAGGTAGTAGAAGGGTAAACTATCCCTAAAGCAAATAACAGTAATGCAGGTTGCATGAAGAAAGTAGCGCCACAATAGAAAGTAGAATGGTTTCCAAACTAAATAAAGTAGCATCTAGAGAAGTAAACATCAACAAACATGTGTAGTGGTCTACATCTTAGTTACTAACATCATAGTCTAGAAAGGGAGTGTTGGGTGATAGTTCCCTCATAGTGTTGGATCACAGACAAGATACAATCAACATACTTAGAAAGCACAGACAAGTAAAGAGTCAACATATAAATAAACCATCGATAAACCATATAGTGTTGGAGCACAAGTAAAGTAGTTGATGTGTATAAAAAACAAACAAGCTTATCATTAGAGACGACATACCCAAAATGAACAACCTCTTGTGCTAATGAGGTAGGAAAAAAACCTTCAAGATGTATTATAGGAGTAGATAAATTAAGCTCCAAAAACTCTCCAATTAGAAAATAGCAATAGAAGAAGTCCACAACCTCTCTAAGAAGCACATATAGTGAAAATATCATTACAGAATAGCAACAGAAAGAAGATCCAAAGAATATAGAAAAAAGAAATATCCTCATAGACAACAACAAAAATGAATACTTCCTCTCTTCTCTTCCTCCATATCTTATCTTCCTCTATTCTCCCCCGCATGCCAACCATGAATAGAATTGAGGGGGAGAGTTATAAAAAAAGGTACACGTAGTGGGTAGCCAAATATGTGGAGGATAATGAATAGCTCAAAGTGAAGTAGGACATGCTCCACCTTTACACACTTATTAGTCCAGGCGTCACCGTTTTGTTAGTTAGGCTTTATTACCTTGCTTTATTTTCCTATATTTTTTTAGTTCTTTTTTTTGAGCTCTTATAAAGTCAAGTGGTTTAGTCCCACATTGGTTTCTGCTCGTTTAGTCTTTCTTTTGGAAACCTATATAAAGGATGTATTTGCGTCCATGTAGGGACACACTTGATGATTAAGAAATTATCTATTTGATCCGTTACTTTGTATTTATTAGTTCATAGTATTACATTAAGTGATATCAGAGCCTAACCCTAAATCATTAAGGTTAGGTCCTTCCTGTAATGGCCACCGTTCTCCATCAACCTTGCTTGGGATGTGTCCTACAACCACCTACCCCCCTCCTGGTCTCTTGCAACATCATCACGGAACAGCCTCATTCCCCTCCCTCTCCCTCTTTCACCCACTCTCCCATTCCTATCACTATGCACCTCCCAACTGCAACAACAACCCTACTCCTCTTCCATAAAAACAACCCCAATCAATGTTGACAGCCCACCACCTCCACGCAGACAGTAGGCCGCTAACAAGCCGCTTCCCCACCGAAAAATGCTTCCCCAGGCACGCATCGACGAAAAGCCACTAATAAGCACCCTCAATCTTTTTACAAAGAGACATCAACTTCATCCATGCCAAGTCAAGGGGTAATTGATAACTACAATTTGGGTAAGGTCTTTTCATTGTTTATTGTGTTTTTCTATCTTTTGCAATTTTAGTGCATTCACACACTAGTCCATAGTATTTTTTTGGTTCCTCTAACAAAATATTTCCAAGTCCCACTTTTGTGAAATTTTTTTCTCCTATTCTATGCGCCACTTTACTATTATATTATCTGTCCATATTGTTTTCTTAGAAATATTGTATGTCAAACTAAGTTTTCATAGACATGATAATTTTTTTCTTATCTCATTGTGCAAATCATAATGTTGGGTCATATATCTAATAATCCAGTCTTAGAACCCACTTCGAAAGAAGCCCCTGAGTCTTAACAACCCATGTTTACCCTCGATACCCTTGGCCAAGCGATCAATACAATCATGAATGAGATTCACACTATTTGCCAAAAACATACACTCTAGGCCGGTCAAAACTCGACACCTTTTAGGGGGTATGGGATTCTACCAAATCTTGGAAATGCACCACAAACCCCACTTAACCCTACTTTGCAATTTTGTCCACCACAACTCTATGGAGAAGTTGACCCTTTTATAGAACATGATCCTTATTCACTACAAACATATGTAGAACCACACCTCTATCAAACACTCTACCATCATGCATCCCAACCCGTTGCCCGAAATGCACTATGCACCACTTCCACACCTCATCCACATGCTCTACAATTTGTTCATGCACCCCATCACCAACCACTGGCTCCACCACATCTTCCTATGGCCCTTCCTCCAAAACCCCATCCTTACTCCATGGCCATAACATTTTTCATAACCCCCATCATGGACCTCTTTTTTCCCCACAATCCATATGGTTAGTATCATAGAGGACCTCATCCACCATATTAGAATGATATCACTTGACGAGTTAAAATCAATGCCCCCACTTTTGATGGTAAAATTGATCCTAAAACATTTCTCAATTAGATTTCTAGTTTGGAGGATGATTTAGATTGGTATGACATCACTGACGCAGGGACACCCAACGACTTAGATTTTCTAAGATGAAACTCAAAGGGTGAGTCAAGCGATATTGGCAAGGTGTCCAGTGTGACATGAAGGGTGTTGGTCAACCTACCATTCTCTTTTGGGATGATATATGACTAAGCTATGTGAACACTATGTACCCGCCCAATACCAAAGATAACTTCTTTCATACTAGATGGCCCTCATACAACAATCATCATCTATTCAAGAGTACATGGAATAGTTTGAGGAGGCTTGAAATCATTAAAATGACTCCAACTGGCAACTAGACGCTCATTTTGTGCATTGTTTACACCCAGATATTAAACAAGAAATGGAATTACAACAATATAACTCCTTGGACAACACTTTTCCCGATGCCCAAAAAGTAGAGTTACAAATAATCTACTTCTCGTGTTGCTTTCTTTTCTCATTTTAGGTGATGTAGTCGTTCAACCAATAATCCTTTCAATACCCATCTCACTCTGCCTATCCCCTACCCCAACCATCTCCCTAAAGTTCTTTAACCACTTCCTCTAGTATAGGAAAGGAGGTAGTAATAACTCCAGTCCGAACTCCTCTACGAGGTCGTGGATTCTTTCATTGACATAACACAACTCACCTAGCTGCCCAATGCCCTCATCATTCTCTTTTTGTGTCCTCTATTTTTCCTAATACCACCCCGAGGATGACATTGAATATGAAAATTTTTCCTACCTCTAAACCTTCTGATGATGTTGTTGATTACAATTGTGATTATGATCTATCATATCTCCAAGTCATGTGTGTTCTAGCTACTCATTTAGAAGGGGACAAATGAAAACACACTACCCCCTTCCAGATCTTCTTCAAACACATTGGTAAAAGTTGCAAACTACTCATTTATCATGGCACTTTATAAAACATCATTTGACCTTATGGATTGAAACACATTGAGTTGTGCCTAGAGCTCCATCCTCATCCACATAAAGTCCATTATGTGAACCAAATTTCCTTACCCACCACCCAATGATGCCTTGTGCCCATCACTCTAGGTGCTTATTCAGACCACATTTTGTGTGATGTGTTGCCTCTGGATGTTGGCCACATCATTCTTGGTCGTCCTTGGATTGATCTTAGATGCCCACAATGAGGGATGTTCCATTGTTTATACCTTAAAGAACAAAGGCAAGCACATACGATTAGCACCTATTCAGTTCATCACTCATATGAAAAAGAGTCCACCACCAGACCCACTGACCACCATATCCCAACACTCTCTACACCCTGTCACCCAAAGGGAGTTAGAAGAAGTCATCCATGAATCTAGATGTATGTATGTTCTAAATATAAAAAAATCCACCCCAATGTTCTATTTTCAACCCCCACCACTAGAACTCATCTCCCTACTTGATGAGTTCAAAGACATGACACCCACCGCCCAACCAGATGAGATTCCCTCTTTGCATGATATTCAACATGAGATTGATTTGATTCCAGGGTATACGCTCCCGAACCGACCTCATTACCATGTGAATCTAAGTGAGCATGTTGAACTGAAACACTAGGTTGATGCCCTTGTTCTCAAAGGATTCATTCGATAGAGAAAGAGTCCTTATGTAGTTCCTTCTCTCATTGTCCCCAAAAAGGATGGTACTTCGAGAATGTTCTTAGATTGTCAGCCCAATAAGATCACTGTCAAATATCATTTCCCTATTCCACACCTTTACAACATGCTTGATCTATTAATGAGATCCCTACTATTTCTCTGAGATTGAACTCTATAGCGCTTAGCACCAAATCTGTGTTAAGGAGTCTCATGAATGGAAGAGTGCCTTCAAGATACCTGACATATTATATGAGTGGTTGGTCATGCCATTTGATCTGTCTAACACACCCATCACCTTCATGAGAGTCACAAACCATGAGTTGTGACCATTCATTAGTAGATTTTTGGTGGTATACTGTGATGATATTTTGATTTTTAGTAAGACAAGGAAAAACACCTCACTTATCTATGACTTATCTTCAACACACTTCACACTGATAAATTATGTGTCAATCTAAATAAGTGTTGTTTTCTTCAAGATAAAGTCCTTTTCCTTGGCTACTTCGTATCCTCTATCGAAATTGTGGTTGACTCTACCAAAGTCAAAGCTATTACTATTTGGCCCTATCCCACTACGATCTCTGAGCTGCATATCTTTCATGAGTTGGCTACTTACTATCTTTGCTTTGTATGAGGATTCGACACCATTATGGCTCCTCTCACTGAGTTAATGAAGTGTGATAAATTAGAGCAAACACAATCTACCACTAGAGCTTTTTAGGCCATCAAAACTAAGTTAAATGAAGCTCATCATGTCTGACTTCTTGATTTTTCATTTCCATTTGAGGTATCATGAGATCTTTCGTTGTTGGCATTAGTGGCATTCTGAGCCAAGAAGGGCACCGTGTTGCCTTTTTCAGTGAGAAACTCAATGGCGCAAAGTGTAAATACTCCACTTACGATTAAGAATTTTATGCTATTGTGCCATCTCTACATCTTTGGAGGCACTATCTTCTTCACCAGGAGTTCATCCTCTACACTGACCATCAGGCCCTTTGCTTTCTGAATTCCCAAAAGAATTTAAGTGTTTATTACATTAATACCAAGTGGTGTGAGTTTCTTCAGGAGTACACTTTTATTCTCAAACACCGCTCTAGTGTTCAGAACAAGGTTGTGAACGCTCTCCTCATTTCTTGGCTACCCTAGAGTTTATGAGCGCTGAAGTTGTAGGATTTGATCATTTGAAATATCAATATCCCACTTGTCTTGACTTTGTAAGTATTCATTCTGACCTCCTTAATGGTACATCTAGACAAGCTTCTAATTTTATTCTACGTGATGGATTTCTCTTTTGTAGCCAAGCTTATGTATCACTTTTACTTCAGTTTGAGATTTTCTCATTTGGGAATTACATGTCGGTAGCATCGCTAGTCATTTTGGTAGGGATAAAACCACCACTCTAGTGATTGATAGATTTTACTAGCCTTCATTATGTCATGATGTTGCTCGCATTGTATCTTAGTGTCTTACTTGTAAATTGGAAAAAAACCAAAAGATAAAATGCACTCCTTTACACTCCTCTCCCCATTTCCCATGTGCCTTAGAAGGACCTAAGTATGGATTTGATTCTTGGTCTTCCCCACACTTCATGTGGCATGACTCTGTATTCATAGTTGTTGATCATTTTTCTAAAATGGCTTACTTCATTGTTTGTAGTAAGACTTCTAACACCTCTAATGAGGTAGTCAAGCTACATGGACTTTCCACCACCATAATCTTTGACCGTACTGTAAAATTTGTCAGATACTTTTTGAATACGTTATGGAAAATCTTTGGTACCAACCTCAAGTTCTCTTCTAATTTCTACCCTCAACTTGTTGGTCAAACTAAGGTTGTTAAAGAGCTTTGGTAACCTCCAACAATGTCTTGTGGGAGAATGTCTAGGTGATTGGGACTTATTGCTACCTACAACTAAATTTGCTTGCAACAATTTTGTGAATTGATCCATGGGAAAGAGTCATTTTGAAGTTGCTAATAGTTACAAGCCCCACAAGCCAATACATCTGATACCTATGTCCACTATTGATTTCCCTACCCATACTGCAAAGACCTTTTCAACGCTCATAAACTCTAGGGTGGCCAAGAAATGAGTTTAATATTGATATTTCAGTCTTAAATAGTAAAAATAGGAAATGTAGTTGTAGACATGGTAAGTCGGTCTTAAATTATAAACTCTAGGGTGGCCATTTATATATATTAAACTTACCATGTCTTATGAAAACTCTAGGGTGGCCATTTATATATATTAAACTTACCATGTCTTATGAAAGCTATGAGTTGTCTACAATGCACACCACAAGTTTCAAGAATTCAATGTGGGTGAATATGTGTTAGTACGTGAGCATCATAAATGTTACCCCAAAAATTCTTTCAAGAATCTTAATGCCAGAGCATCATGACCTTTCCAAATACTAAGTCGATAGGGACCTAATGCCTATGTACTATAATTTCCAATAGATTGGGGCATTAGCATGGTATTCAATGTGGATGATCTTTCTCCTTATCGTGACACATTTGAGGCCCCTCCACCCATAGAGGCAACTTCTACTGATGGTCATTGTGGCAACACATCCCATTATCACACAGATAACGAGGTGTTACGCGAAAACGTGCGGAAATCACCATAACCACAGTTAATAAAAAACACGGGTTAATTAAAACCGATTGCGGAAAACTGATAAACTGAGAAACATATTACATTCCAGTCCATATCCTGCAAGAAAACATGTTACCTATATATTCATACAAGCCTGGATACATGTCCACAGCTTAGAGCAACAACTGTTCTGTCATAACCATGAGTTCACCACCTGTTCATACATATAAAGGCCCATATTTGGTCAACAGTAGGATATACAAACGACATCGGTCGTGCATCGTAAAACAACGTCAAAACACCGCCAAGGACCTGAGAGTACAGGGATGACTCTAGACTCTACACCAAAACATCAAAACAACAACATCTCCAAAGCTTGCCTTCTATAGATCTTCTCACTGCTCGGCCGCAACTCCGCGACCACCACCACGACAAGCTCGACCACCTAAAAAGGGTGAAAACTAGCGGAGTGAGACAATTGAACATTGTCCCAGCGGGAGGCATAACTCCGTGCCAAAACTATAAAACCTCAGATAAGATAAAGCTTATCTCAGTAGATTATTGATAAAGAATATAACAAGAACATTTATAAGTAACAAGCCATCCTCAGACTTACCAGCTATATCAAAAGGGCATATAACCACTATATTTCCCAATGGAACATGATTGACAAGATAGATTATATGAGACTCACCACAAAAGAGTAATAAACAACTACAATATAATTTAAGTTAACTACACAAACAAGGCCTCAACCAATGTTTCGTATTTGTCTTATCAATACATACTAAACGGCTGTATGACGTTTTATTATGCCCTGAGGAAATGAACCGTACCGTTCAAATCCAACCTTCGGCTGCGAAGCCCATAGCCGGTGCCATACAAGGTCAATGGAAGAGCCGGAATCCAAGACCTTCTCCGCCTCATGGTCAGTACATGAGAACACAAAGCAGGACCGCAGTCTCGTTCTTGAAGTGGTCATAAGCCACAGGGTCAGCTCCACATGCTACCCTCTGCCTAGTCCGCCTCGGTACAGGTCACGGCACTAGAAACTGAGCCACGTGTCTAAACACCATGCTCGGAGCCATGAACACATTCATGCTCAACATATCACATATCTGGAGCCATGGGCCATGTTCACCATGCTCGTCACACAGCCGAGTCTGCAACCGCAGCTGCACTCATTTCACCTCTCTATTTTAGGCTAGGAGAAACCTTGCATATTCAAAAATATGCACTCCGGGTTAACCCGCAGGAGAACCCGTTTCATCATCACCCTATCCTGACTGGTGATGAATCTATGGCCAGGGCAAGCTACATTATAAATTACACTGTGATTACTTAGTATCTTTTAGATGGATTGCAAGATTCAACCAAGTTGCATAACATGCAAGATATAATAGAAAGGTAAACAACATAACTCAACATTAAGCATTTTCTACAATTTACATCACACTGATCCATCATAAGGATCTCACATCACATGTTATCACTTGGCCTCTTGCCAACCATCCAGATCCATCTCAAGGATCATCACACAACCATGGGATCTCAATCCCTCATCACATTGTACCTTATCCTCTCAAGGCTTTCATCATCATCATGGAACATCATACACCTATCATCACAGTGTTCATTTACCCAATTCTCATAGCCTTTCATTGGGCTAAGCATTACCTGCATGGTTAGCATAATTCAATAACCAGGTGAATAATTAAGAGACTACAATTACTACCATAGGGTGACAATTAGGGTTAAGTGCATTGTCAGCTCATCATGACAACAATAATCATATTCATGCCTCATCTCAAGGTCACACGTGTAAGCACACTATCAAGTAACCCTAATGCATGCTCAAGATCACATTGTCATTAAAGAGATAGAGTAGTGACATTAATACACATGTACTTTAGCCACAAGAACATAATTCTCATTATTAAGCAATGAATCGTCATAAGAGCATCATAACAGGCCGTGCCCTCACCAAAGATGTCAACAACCCTCACTAGAAGTCACCCCGGGCAGACCCATTCCTATCTAATCCCTAGCGGGCGAGCAGCTCATGTGTCGGGTGAGAAGACACACTGAGCGGCCAGGTTAGCAAACGAGCAAAGCAATGAGCCGGGTACTGAACCGTGCAAGGCAAGCGAGCGAGCAGGGTAAAGCATAAGCGAGCAGCCCTGTCGGGTGACACGCGCAGAGGATGTCGGGCGTGCACTAGTATCGGGCGAGCCAACTAGAACCGGGTGAGCAAGGTAGTCTCGGGCGACACGGCTGGGGTCGAGCGAACAGAGCTAGGTATTGAGCGACACGCATGCCGGGCGAGCCAAGACATAAGCGAGAAGGGCGAGTCCGAGCGAGCAACAACACTGGGCGACACAGCTAGTGTCGGGCGAGCAAGACTATCAAACGAGCCAAAGCTACCGGGTGACACATGGGTGTGCAGGGTAAAAGCAGGGCGAGCAGGGTTACTGAGCGAGCAAAACAGAGTGTGTCGGGCGAGTGAGCACTGAGCTTCACTGGGCGAGCAGCCCTCCGGGCGAGCAGAAGGAAAACTTGACTCACTCAAACCGTGCAAGAGAGAACTAGGGCAAGGGCTATCGAGCAGCACCTCCCCACACATCTCAACTAAGGTTCAAGCCATCTAAACGAGCTCACCATCTTGCCCAAGGTGAGAGGAGAGTCTTGCTCAAGTCACTAAGTCATGTGCTCACCTCAATCGGGTAGGATAGAGGGGTGTTGCTCATGGCATTAGAGCTCAAGCTCACTCATCTAAACCAAGGGGAGAAAGGAGTGTTGCTCTCCTAAACCCTAGAACACAAGGATAGGCCAACATGCAAGATAGCTAAAGAACAACTCCAAACGTGCAAGGGCAAGATTAAAGCAAACATATATGCAAAGAGAGGAGAGTAGTTAGGGTTTAGAGTCATGCAACCCGCCTTAAGCTCCAAGGAAGAAGATGCACTTGAGCTCCAAGGGTTGTCGACCACCAAAGCTCCTCCAAGAGGGGTGTGTCGACGTCCACTCCTTCAACTCCAAGGGTGTATCGGCCTCCAAGCTGCTCACACAAGGGTGTGTCGGCCACCTTAACTCCTTCTTCAAGGGTGTGTTGGCCACCAAGCAAGGGGAAGAGAGGGTGTGTCGTGTACAAGGAGAAGGGGAACTAAAGGGACCTCAAGCTAAGGAAGGGACAACCTATATAGATGAGGAAGGAGGAGAAACCAAGGTGAACCCTTACTAGGTGTCGTCCACCCAAGGGACACATGTCCACCAACTCAAGCCACCTCTCTTGCAAGCCATAAGACACTTGTCCAAAATGAGCACCATGTGTTCTCCAAACGTGACCAAGGTTGGACCAAGCACCATGGGCGACACAAGCCCACTCTAGGCCAACACAAGCTCTACTTGGCCGACACAAGGCCCAAGCAAGCCCAAACAAGGGACTCCAAGGCCCAAACAAGCTCAACAAAGGTCCAAAGAACTCAAACAACAAGCCCAAGCCTTCCTCTCAACCCTAGAGGAAGTAAAGAGAGAGAAGAACACCTCTCAAGGTGACAAAGTTGCTCCCAAAACCCTAGACTTGGGTTAATTGCAAGTATCACCCTCAACCCTCAACAAAGCACAACCAAACCCTAATCACCACTCAAAGGTGATTAGCAAGCCTCAAACCATCAAGGTTAAGCAAAACAAATAGGGTAAGCCCTAAACGTAGGTCAGGGTCCTTACAATCTAACCCCCTTTAAGGGATTTCGTCCCCGAAATCTGAAGAGAAAAGCGAGGGATACTTCCTCCTCATCTCTTCCTCAAGCTCCCACGTGGCTTCCTCAACGCCACGACGCTGCCAAAGGACATTCACAAGAACGAGGTCCTTCCTCTTCAGCTTTTGGATCCTTCTGTCAAGAATCGCCACAGGGCCTCCTCGTAGGTCACATCTGCATCAAGCTCAACCTCAACTGGCTGTATCACTGTACCTGAATCTGGATGACTTTTCTTTAACATACTGGCATGGAACACTAGATGTAACCTGTGCAACTCAGGAGGTAACTCTATCTCGTAAGCTACCTTGCCAACACGTGCTATGACTGGGTAAGGCCCCATATACCTGGGTGCCAACTTACCCTTCCGTCCAAACCTCAGCACACCTTTCCACAGCAAGACTTTAAGATATACTTTGTCTCCTACCTAGAACTCCAACGGTCGTCGGCGATTGTCCACATAAGACTTCTGCCTGTCCTATGCCACTTTCAACTGTTGCTGTATTACCTTGATCTTATCTGTCATCTGCTGCACTAACTCAGGACCCAAAAGCTGATACTCACCAGACTCATACCAACACAAAGGAGATCTGCACTTTCTTCCATATAGAGCTTCATAAGGAGCCATATCGATGCTTCGCTGATAGCTGTTGTTATAAGCAAACTCTATCAAACTCAGATGAACATCCCAGCTGCCTAGGAACTGCAAAACACAAGCTCGAAGGAGATCCTCCACAATCTGAATAGTCCTTTCAGACTGTCCATCTGTCTATGGATGAAAGGTTGTACTGAACCTCAACTATGTTCCCAACGCTCTGTGACTGCTCCCAAAAATGACTGGTAAACTGAGGGCCTCTGTCAGAAACTATTGTTGCTGGCACACCATGCAAACGAACTATCTCATCCACATACACTCTAGCGAGCTTCTCCGTTGTGTACGTCGTCTTCACAGGAAGGAAATGGGCAGACTTCGTCAATCTGTCCACTATCACCCAAATGGAATCATGATTCCTAGTTGTCTTGGGCAGACCAACTACGAAATCCATGGTTATATGATCCCATTTCCACTGCGGTATCGGCAAAGGTTGTAACGTACCTTTCGGCTTCTGATGCTCAGCCTTCACTTGCTGACAAACCGCACATCTTGCCATGAACTCAGCCACATCTTTCTTCAAACCGGGCCACCAATACAAGTCCTTCAGACTATGATACATCTTGGTGACACCTGGATGCATCGCATACAATGACGTGTGCGCTTCCTCAAGCACCAACTTCCTTAGATCATCAACATCTGGAACCACCATCCTGTCACGATAACATACTAGCCCATCCTCAGACTCATGAAACCCATCATGCTTGTCGCTGCCGAACTCTGATCTGATCAACTGTACCGCCTCATCTGTCTGCTGTGCATCCTTGATCTGCTGCCTCAACGTAGGCTTGACTTGCATCTGTGCGAAAAGACCAGATAACAAAGAAACTTTCATCTGCACATTAATCTGTCGTAGAGAAACAAGCATATCCCTCCTATGGCAAACCAGGGAACTTAACTGTGCCTTCTTTGAAGAAAGAGAAGACTTTCGACTAAGCACATCTGCTACCACATTCTCCTTACCAGGATGATACTCGATAGTGCAGTCGTAGTCATTGATCAACTCCATCCATCGCCGCTGTCGCATATTCAACTCGTGTTGCGTAAAGATATACTTCAGGTTCTTATGATCTGTAAAGATCTGACACACTTCCCCATACAGATAGTGTCTCCAAATCTTTAACGCATGAACTACTGCTGCCAGCTCCAAATCATGAGTCAGATAGTTCTCCTCATGCTTCTTGAGCTGTCGCGAGGCAAAAGAAACCACATGATCTTCCTGCATCAACACACAACCTAAACCTTTCTTGGAAGCATCACAGAAAACAACATAGCCTTTCCCAGGCTCTGGCAAGATCAACACTGGAGCACTAGTCAGCTTCTCCTTCAGACTCTGGAAAGCTTGCTGACATCGATCATCCCACACAAAAGGTACATCCTTCCTGGTCAACTTTGTCATCGACAACGCGATCACACTGAAGTCCTTGATAAACCTCCGGTAGTATCCTGCTAGACCAAGGGAACTACGAACTTCTGTCGGCGTCTTCGGCTATTCCCAATCTGCAACAGATTCCACCTTCTTCGGATCTACCTTGACTCCTTCAGCGGATATCACATGGCCCAAGAAGGTCACTTCATCCAGCCAGAACTCACACTTACTGAACTTGTCATACAACTGATGTTGACGAAGAAGAGTCAACGCTCGACGAAGATGTTGCTCGTGCTCAAGCCTATCCCGACTATAGATCAAGATGTCATCTATAAAGACTACAACAAACTGATCTAAGAATAGACGGAACACTCTATTCATCAGATCCATGAAAGCTGCAGGTGCATTGGTTAACCCAAACGGCATAACCACAAACTCATAATGACCATACCTTGTCCTGAAAGCTGACTTCGGTATGTCATCCACCTTTATCCTCAGCTGATGATATCCGGACCGTAGATTGATCTTCGAGAACACTGTAGCACCACACAACTGATCGAACATATCATGTATCCTCGGCAACAGGTACTTGTTCTTGATAGTGGCCTTGTTCAAATACCGGTAGTCTATACACAACTGCATCGAACCGTCCTTCTTCTTGACGAACAACACAGGCGCACCCCAAGGCGACGTACTCACTCAGATAAAACCTTTCTCCAACAACTCTTGCAACTGCTTCTTCAACTCTGCCATCTTTGCTGAAGCCATCCTGTATGGTGACTGTGCAACTGGCTGTGTTCCAGGGACCAGATTGATCTTGAAATCAATCTCTCGGGGTGGAGGAACACCAGGAAACTCCTCAGGAAACACGTCTGTAAACTCTCGAACCACGGACACCTCCTCAAGACTAGGACCTTTCGCCTTGGTAACCACAACGGTATCCACCACGTGAGCTAGGAACGCCTCACATCCTTGTCGTAACAACTTATCTGCCACCATAGCTGATACTAAACACGTCAGAAGAATCTTCCTATCTCCCTGGAAGACCCACTTCTCTCCAGCAACATCAAACACTGCCTGCTTGGTCCACAGTCCAAGACAACCTTATACTTCTCTAAGGTATCCGTCCCGAGGATAACATCGAAACCATGCATATCAAGTGGTATAAGATCCACTTGAATGTGATGTCCCGAGAAAGAAAGAACACAAGATGGACACTCTTCTCGAAGCAAAGAGGAACCATCAAGAGGGGTTTCTAACAATAAGCTATCCTTCTTACAGCTAACAGATAAACGACAGTTCTCAAGCATACTATAGGCGATAAAAGAGTGCATATCACCCGGGTCAACCATAACAGATATAAAGCAAGAAGAAGACATATCAGAATGAAATAACTCCATATGACCTGTCACTACTCACGGGTTGACTACCGCCTCCGGCTGATTCATAGCGTAGAATCGAGCCGTTGCTTGCTGTCCACAACCTCTGCTTCCCTGAGCAGACAATCTAGCCTGAGATGCTTGACCGCGTCCCCGTCCTCTGCCACCACTGGGCTGTGGTCTCTCTGACCCCTGAAGGTTCTATCTCGGCTGTTGCGTCACTTCAACATCGTTGTAGGGACAACTTGACCTGATATGCCCTACCTGACCACATGCATAACATGTCCGAACATCATCTCGAGGCCTGGATGGCCCTGTCACTGCCACATAAGCCGAACTTGGTGCCTTAGAAGGTGAAGAAACATAACCTCTTCCTCTACTCATAGACCACTGAGACGGTCTACCAGAACCTCTCATCGCTGACGGTGCCGAAAACCTGGGCTTCTTGAAGCCACCAAACCTCTGACTCTGAAACTGAGAAGGTCTTTTCTTAGCCATAGACTCTCTCTTCTCCCTAATAGAACGTTCGATCCTCCGAACAGATACCACGAACGTAGCGAACCGTTCTCGATTCTCCAACGTAGAGACCGGTGTCGTCAGCTCAGCACTCCGACCCTTCTTGAAACGTCTGATCCGTTCCTCGTCTGTCGTCGCCATGTGAGGACAAAACCTCAACAGATCCATAAACTTAGCTTCATACTCGGTGATGTTCATCGTTCCTTGTCGCAAACTCTCGAACTGACGGATCTTCTCATCCAGATACGTCTTGGGAAAGTATCTGGTGACGAACTCACATAGAAACACTTCCCAACAGATCACCTCACCAGGCCGCTTCTCTTCCTCGATGGTCCACCAGTGACCAGCACTACCTTTTAGAAGGTAGACAGCATGCTTTACCTTGTCTTCTTCACGGATGTCAAGGATCCGGAAAGCCTTCTCGAGACTTGTCAGCCACAGATCTGCATCCGCTGGATCAGCCGTTCCAGCATACTCCGAAGCTCCGACTCGGCTAAGCCGCTCAAAGGTCTTCCCAATACCCGATGCTTCTCCATGGGGAACCTGTGCTCGCGGAGGAGGCACTGGTAATCGCTCAACCATGAGATTCATCGTAGCCATCATCTGCCCCATAAGCTGTTGGTAGGCAGGATGTTCAAGAATGGCTGGGTCAGGTTGGGGGACCTCAGGAACCTGATCTTCATGCGCCTGTCCTACTGCTCCATCAACAGATGCAGCATCGCTGTGCTCAACAGCGAGTTCTTCATGGTTTCCAGACATCTTGGCTTTTCTTCCACTGAGGGCAGAAGATTTCTATGAGAAAATCTGGAAAACACATAAGAACAAACACAACCTAGTCCTAGATCCCTGTAGACTCAGCGAACCTAAAGCTCTGATACCAAACTTGTGGCTACACATCCCATTATCACACAGATAATGAGGTGTTACGCAAAAATGTGCGGAAATCACCATAACCACAGTTAATAAAAAACACGGGTTAATTAAAACCGATTGCGGAAAACTGATAAACTGAGAAACACATTACATTCCAGTCCATATCCTGCAAGAAAACATGTTACATATATATCCATACAAGCCTGGATACATGTCCACAGCTTAGAGCAACAGTTGTCCTGTCATAACCATGAGTTTCACCACCTGTTCATACATATAAAGGCCCATATCTGGTCAACAACAGGATATACAAACGACATCGGTCGTGCATCGTAAAACAACATCAAAACACCGCCAAGGACCTGAGAGTATAGGGATGACTCTAGACTCTACACCAAAACATCAAAACAGCAACATCTCCAAAGCTTGCCTTCTACAGATCTTCTCGCTGCTCGGCCGCAACTCTGCGACCACCACCACGACAAGCTCGACCACCTAAAAAGGGTGAAAACTAGCAGAGTGAGACAATTGAACATTGTCCCAGTGGGAGGCATAACTCCGTGCCAAAACTACAAAACCTCAGATAAGATAAAGCTTATCTCAGCAGATTATTGATAAAGAATAGAACAAGAACAGTTATAAGTAACAAGCCATCCTCAGACTTACCAGCTGTATCAAAAGGGCATATAACCACTATATTTCCCAATGGAACATGATTGACAAGATAGATTATATGAGACTCACCACAAAAGAGTAATAAACAACTACAATATAATTAAAGTTAACTACACAAACAAGGCCTCAACCAATGTTTCGTATTTGTCTTATCAATACATACTAAACAACTGTATTATGTTTTATTATGCCCTGAGGAAATGAACCGTACCATTCAAATCCAACCTTCCACTGTGAAGCCCATAGCCGGTGCCATATAAGGTCAATGGAAGAGCCGGAATCCAAGACCTTCTCCGCCTCATGGTCAGTACATGAGAACACAAAGCAGGATCGCAGTCTCGTGCTTGAAGTGGTCATAAGCCACAGGGTCAGCTCCACAGGCTACCCTCTGCCTAGTCCGCCTCGGTACAGGTCACGGTACTAGAAACTGAGCCTCATGTCTAAACACCGTGCTCGGAGCCATGAACGCATTCATGCTCAACATATCACATATCTGGAGCCATGGGCCATGTTCACCATGCTCGTCACACATCCGAGTCTGCAACCGCAGCTGCACTCGTTTCACCTCTCTATTTTAGGCTAGGAGAAACCTCGCATATTCAAAAATATGCGCTCCGGGTTAACCCGCAGGAGAACCCGTTTCATCATCACCCTATCCTGACTGGTGATGAATCTATGGCCAGGGCAAGCTACATTATAAATTACACTATGATTACTTAGTATCTTTTAGATGGATTGCAAGATTCAACCAAGTTGTATAACTTGCAAGATATAATAGAAAGGTAAACAACATAACTCAACATTATGCATTTTCTACAATTTACATCACACTGATCCATCACAAGGATCTCACATCACATGTTATCACTTGGCCTCTTGCCAACCATCCAGATCCATCTCAAGGATCATCACACAACCATGGGATCTCAATCCCTCATCACATAGTACCTTAGCCTCTCAAGCCTTTCATCATCATCATGGAACATCATACACCTGTCATCACAGTGTTCATTTACCCAATTGTCATAGCCTTTCATTGTGCTAAGCATTACCTACATGGTTAGCATAATTCAATAACCAGGTGAATAATCAAGAGACTACAATTACTACCATAGGGTGACAATTAGGGTTAAGTGCATTGTCAGCTCATCATGACAACAATAATCATATTCATGCCTCATCTCAAGGTCACACGTGTAAGCACACTATCAAGTAACCCTAATGCATGCTCAAGATCACATTGTCATTAAAGAGATAGAGTAGTGACATTAATACGCATGTACTTTAGCCACAAGAACATAATTCTCATTATTAAGCAATGAGTCGTCATAAGAGCATCATAACAGGCCATGCCCTCACCAAAGATGTCAACAACCCTCACTAGAAGTCACCCCGGGCAGACCCATTCCTATCTAATCCCTAGCGGGCGAGCAGCTCATGTGTCGGGCGAGCAGACACACTGAGCGGGCAGGTTAGCAAATGAACAAAGCAATGAGCCGGGTACTGAACCGTACAAGGCAAGCGAGCGAGCAGGGTAAAGCATAGGCGAGCAGCCCTGTCGGGTGACACGCGCAGAGGATGTCGGGCGTGCACTAATATCAGGCGAGCCAACTAGAACCAGGTGAGCAAGGTAGTCTTGGGCGACACGGCTGGGGCCGAGCGAGCAGAGCTAGGTATTGAGCGACACGCGTGCTGGGCGAGCCAAGACATAAGTGAGCAGGGCGAGTCCGAGCGAGCAACAACACTGGGCGACACAGCTATTGTTGGGCGAGCAAGACTATCAAATGAGCCAAAGCTGCCGGGCGACACAGGGGCGTGCAGGGTAAAAGCAGGGCGAGCAGGGTTACTGAGCGAGCAAAACAGAGTGTGTCGGGCGAGTGAGCACTGAGCTTCACTGGGCGAGCAGCCCTCCGGGCGAGCAGAAGGAAAACTTGACTCACTCAAACCATGTAAGAGAGAACTAGGGAAAGGGCTATCGAGCAGCACCTCCCCACACATCTCAACTAAGGTTCAAGCCATCTAAACGAGCTCACCATCTTGCCCAAGGTGAGAGGAGAGTCTTGCTCAAGTCACTAAGTCATGTGCTCACCTCAATCGGGTAGGAAAGAGGGGTGTTGCTCATGGCATTAGAGCTCAAGCTCACTCATCTAGAGCAAGGGGAGAAAGGAGTGTTGCTCTCCTAAACCCTAGAACACAAGGATCGACCAACATGCAAGATAGCTAAAGAACAACTCCAAACGTGCAAGGGCAAGATTAAAGCAAACATATATGCAAAGAGAGGAGAGTAGTTAGGGTTTAGAGTCATGCAACGCACCTTAAGCTCCAAGGAAGAAGATGCACTTGAGCTCCAATGGTTGTCGACCACCAAAGCTCCTCCAAGAGGGGTGTGTCGACCTCCACTCCTTCAACTCCAAGGGTGTATCGGCCTCCAAGCTGCTCACACAAGGGTGTGTCGGCCACCTTAGCTCCTTCTTCAAGGGTGTGTCGGCCACCAAGCAAGGGGAAGAGAGGGTGTGTCGTGCACAAGGAGAAGAGGAACTAAAGGGACCTCAAGCTAAGGAAGGGAAAACCTCTATAGACGAGGAAGGAGGAGAAACCAAGGTGAACCCTTACTAGGTGTCGTCCACCCAAGGGACACATGTACACCAACTCAAGCCAGCTCTCTTGCAAGCCATAAGACACTTGTCCAAAATGAGCACCATGTGTTCTCCAAACATGACCAAGGTTGGACCAAGCACCATGGGCGACACAAGCCCACTCTAGGCCAACACAAGCTCTACTTGGCCGACACAAGGCCCAAGCAAGCCCAAACAAGGGACTCCAAGGCCCAAACAAGCTCAACAAAGGTCCAAAGAACTCAAACAACAAGCCCAAGCCTTCCTCTCAACCCTAGAGGAAGTAAAGAGAGAGAAGAACACCTCTCAAGGTGACAAACTTGCTCCCAAAACCCTAGACTTGGGTTAATTGCAAGTAGCACCCTCAACCCTCAACAAAGCACAACCAAACCCTAATCACCACTCAAACGTGATTAGCAAGCCTCAAACCATCAAGGTTAAGCAAAACAAACAGGGTAAGCCCTAAAAGCAGGTCAAGGTCCTTACAGTCATGGTGATTCACTGTCTTCAACAACTTACCTCCTCAACCTCAACTTACTCAACAATTGTTCTAGTGTATTAACACTGTCTTGGTTGACGAAACCATCCTCACCAACCAGGGCACCGTATGTCATTTCTTGGTTTGCTAAGGAGGCCTCTCTTGGGAAGATGCCACATGGATCATCGAAGATAAACTCTATCACATTGATGCAAATGTTCTTAAGCTCTACCCCAATAGGGACTCGACTCTTTTGCAGCTGAGAGGAGTTTATGTAGGATATAGGCTCCACCTTTACACACTTATGAACGAAGGCATTGTCGTGTTGTTAGTTAGGCTTTATTAGAATTTTTTGTTTTCTTACATTTTTTAAATCTTTTTTGGGCTCTTGTAAGGTCAAGTGGTTTAGTCCCACATTGGATGTCGCTCGTTGAGTCTTTCTTTTGGAAGCCTATATAAAGTCTCTATTAGCGTCCATGTAAGAAAACACTTGATGAATAAGAAATTATCTATTTCATCCATTTCTTTGCATTTATTAGTTTGTGGTATTACTTTCCTAATTCATTTATATATGACCTAAATATATGGATTTGGTAAATTTTAAATGGATTTTTTGGCAAATGCAGGGCCAAGGCACCCATGATATGGACATGATAAAAAATCTGATGTGATTTTGGATCTTTTTGGGATTAGGAATGTAGTATGTATGTAGGGTAGCACAAATATTGAGGGAAGGGTATGTGGCATATTCATAAAATGGGTATTTGGAATATGATCGGCCCAGCTGGAAAATTTAGAATTTGGGAATTACCTGAGATATTCGGATAAAAAAGGGTCAAGTATGGTAAAAATATTGTTAACAATTAGGGAACTTTTGAGGAAAATTGGCGAATATACACAAATTATATAAGGATGTATAAATATCTCTCTCTCTCTCTCTGTACACACACACACACACACACACACACACACACACACACACACACATATATATATATATATATATATATATATGTATGTATATATATATATACATACATAATTTCACACACACACACACACACACACACACACACACACACACATATATATATATATATATATATATATATATATATATATATATATATATATATATATATATATATATATATATTGCACACATACAAATATATGTATATACATAAAAACACATACATTGCACATATCTATGTGCATATCTATACATATATTACATACATATACATACATATATCACATACACACATGCATATATGTATTTACATTTGTAGACACATTTATATACACTAAAACTAAGTCGGACTTAAATAGTAAAAATGGGAAATACAGTTTAATATATATAAATAGGAAGAAAACATCAAACGTGAATAATACAATTATAAAATGTAATTCTCAGGAATTTGAAGTTATTCAGATGTTTCATCTGTTTGAGAAAAAAATTGTTTTTCAAATGTGAGTCGGAGTATATTGTGACTATGATTAGGCATGTGTTATGTATGTAGGGTAGCACAACTATTGAGGGAAGGATATGTGGCATAGTCACAAATTTAGTATTCGAGTTATGTTTGGCCAAGTGTATAGATTTATTGTTACCGAAAAGAAAAAGTCAACAGTTGATTAGGAGGCTTAATGTCCGGTTAAGCTAAGTATTATAGATAGAAAGACATTAGTTCATAGGGCAGAAGCGGTGAAGATTGGTATTGGCAAAGACTGGCTTCAACGCATGGTGTCATCTATAGTTAACATCAATCCAAATTGGTTAATCAGTTGGAAAAGGAAGAGTTGAGAGAAGCAGGTGACAATAGAGGTTGTGGACATGCTTGGTAGGTGTCCAAGTCAATAAGGGTTGGGTTCTTGTAGGAAAAGATCTCGCTTTGTTTCTCCACTCTAGATCTCAGTTTGGGTTTAGTCTCAAATACCATGTATCACTTGTGTGTGTATTAGAAGGGAATAACCTTCCGCTATACTAGAAGGAGGAAGTATACAAACTGGGTGTAACAAATAGTATACTAACAATGACTACAGTACATTGTTTGTCTTTATTTGGTCTCGCTTCAGTCGATATATGCCTAATACTTTTTGGCAAGCAGTCGGTTGCATATTCAATTGAAGGGGCTTATAAATGGATCCTGATACAAATGGCTCATCATTGTCCACTACCTTCCATCAAAATCAATCTATCTATGGTGCTTTTTAAACATGAACTCTTACTCATTGGAGATGGAAAAATTCATATGATAAAAGAAAAAAAAATGTGTGGGAAGTTAGTTGGTTATTAAGTTACGCAATTCTAAAATCCTAAGTAGGTTTTAAAATTAGAGGAAGTCTTCACTTCCTAATTTATTCAAACCTTTCAAATATTTTTATGGCCTTGGTCTTCCTATGGTCTCATGTTAAGTTAGCCATATCTTTTAAAATTTGACACTTACTTATTATCATAGATTATATTAATAAGAAATAATAGTGTGTTTGATATCATGTCATGTTCTATCCATATAGAATGTCTGCCAACTCTATGAGAAAGAGAAAAAGAAATAACATAAAGGATAGTAAAATGAAATCTATATAAACATATAAACGGTGTGCCAACTCTAAAAGGTATAGAAAGAAAAAACATTAACAACAGTAAATTACCATATGTATGAACATCTACACTCAAGTGGAGAATAAATGTCATGCACACACATGTTCCTACAGAGAACCTAAATTTTCTACCATTCCAAAGGTTCAGTGAAGACACATCAACAATGAAGTAGAGATTTCGTCTGAAGCCACTACATCTTAAGTAAATTGGTAGTCAACTTCAATGGTTTTGACCCCTCGTTAAAAATCAGGTTGTTAGTGATAAAATTATCAATACAATCACATAGTACTTAGGCACACCTTTGTTTCCCAAATTCATAAAGAAGCATTATCACTCATGAAAATCTAGAGGTTTTGTAGGTATTGCTCTATACCCTACTCCAACACTTGACCTAACTGCCACATATTGGTATTGGCTACTTAAGATAACTAGACTTACATTGACCAAGGAAAAAAACCTAAGTTTGACAAGCTATTAGAGTGGTCTATACATAATCAATATCAAAGTAACCATCAAAATAATATTTTTCTCCTAAAACTATGCACTTACCTAGGGGTTTTGTAAAATATGGAGAATCTAACCAACTCTATCTCAGTGTCTCTTTTACCCATGAATTGACTGATAACTCATGCAAAGGAGTATGTATTTTAATATCTTCCACACTTATAATAATATCTATCTATTATTTATGCCTCAAAACAAGCCTCACTTATTTTATCCAATATATTTTGAGCGGAGTATGTGGTTTCCATATTAACTCCTCTCAATTATCTCATGTGTGCTCATAGTAATGGTGAAGAGAGATGGTGAAAGATGAAATTAAACTGGAAGTAGTGCAGATTTTACTTTTTTAACTTTTGCTATTTCACTTGTACAACTTCCGCCTTGTTATTTGAGCATCCTGGAGTTGTGATATGTGTTTATATGCATGTGTATGCAACAAAGTATCATTTTTCTATGTCCACTCAAGTAATGTATCTATGTTCAACATCTCAAGATTTGAGGCCTCACATAGAATGATCTTAAAAGGAATGATTGGACTATCCATATCACCAAGATTTACCTCCTTTTTAGGGAGTCCATCACTAAAGAACTCTATAGTTAAGCATGCTCAGCCTGGAGTAGTACTAGGATGGGTGACTAGTCGGGAAGTTTATCCTGACTTGCATGTGAGTGAGGAAAAATCATACAATTAAGGCTAGTGGTGGTCTATGGGGCCAGTCGTCATTCTTGAAACTCTATTAAAGCCTTGGGCAGTGGGCCCAGGTGTTACAAATAGTATTAGAGTCTACTTTCCTCCAGTAGGTGGGGCCCACATGGGCCTATGACATGGAAGTCTTTGAGTCATGTGGTCCATGCATGTTGGAAAGGGATATTTGAGTTGATGGAGCCACCCTTGCACTGCCAGTATCCAGACAATGTCATAAAGGGCTATCCGAGTTGATGGAGCCACCCTTGCATTGGTGGCCGTGATCGAGAGCTGGGTGTAAATGAGCCATTTGCATCTACACTGAAATGGGGAAAGGATTATGAGGTCATATAGTTGAGACTTGACAAGGAGGTCAAGAGTCTAAGTAGGGGAGATTGTAACATCCCAAGATTTGAGGCCTCAGATAGAATGATCTTAAAAGGAATGATTGGAGTATCCATATCACCAAGGTTCACCTCCTTTTTAGGGAGCCCATCACTAAAGAACTCCATAGTTAAACGTGCTCATCCTGGAGTAGTACTGGGTTAGGCGACTAGTTAGAAAGTTTATCCTGGCTTGCACATGAGTGGGGACAAAGCACACAATTAAGGCTAGTGGTGGTCTGTGGGGCCAGTCGTCATTCTTGAAACTCTACTAAATCCTTAGGTAGTGGGCCTGGGTGTTGCACTATGATTTTTTAATTTTTAAACAGAGTCTACCTACCAATTATCAAGTAGAGTGTACATTTTGGAGGACAATTACTTCCTTATTTATATAATTCTACGCAAAAACTAGGAAACTTGACATCAAATTCAAGCCGACTTGGACATGTGTGGTAGTGGAA
Source organism: Alisma plantago-aquatica (assembly GCA_963693085.1). NCBI lineage: Eukaryota > Viridiplantae > Streptophyta > Magnoliopsida > Alismatales > Alismataceae > Alisma > Alisma plantago-aquatica. The sequence goes on from OY856409.1 coordinate 1,246,494,029, forward strand.
GCTTGTGGGAACATCAAAGAAACTTCAAGGATTATGACAATAAAACTTCAATGCATCTTTACAAAAATCAAGTTAAAATAGTGATTTCATGATGAAAATTGATATATTTCATCAAATCTAGATTAAAAACAAAATATATGTTTATATATAGCCATGAATAAAGTTTTACATAAATAGAAAAACACAATCACATGCAAATGAAATAGACTCCATCTTCTGTCAAGTTTGACAAGCATGGAAGTGGAAGTTTGTAGCAGATGTAAGGAAACTTTGAGGAAGTTGTTGACTAATAGTTTGACGTAAAATAAGCTAAAAGATAGTGAGACTGTAAGAAAATTTTGCATAAAACATCAAATTTTGTCAAACACAATCAATCTATAAACTTCTATATAAAACGTTTAGAACTTAAAAGTGTTCTATGTATGTGGTGTTTTGCATCTACATAAATCCTAACTAGATCATATTATATAATGAAAAAAATGAGTTTATTTCCAAATAATTCAATTAGTAAAGAGGGGAAAAAGTAAAAGAGGTGAAATGGTATTAGGTTTATACCAAATTTTGAAAAAAATTTGGAAATCTATTAGAGGAATAAACTTATCATTACTCTCTAGTTACAAACCACGCAAATGGTCATCTCAATGTCAAAAATGGTTTCCTACATGTTTCTTTATTCCTTCACTATGTGTGCAACAATAGTAACTACAAAGATGATTGAGTGATGGGAGGTTTTGAGCTAGCTGGGTCATATCCATCACCAACTTGGATAATTTCATTGACACGTGTCAACAAGTAGGCAACCAATGGAGCACTAATGTTAACTAGGATTCGACATCAAAGGGCTTAAACATATGTAACATCGATGATTAATTGCTAGATTTTTAGGATGTTTAGTACCATGATAAAAACCATATTTCATTTGGTCTTAACTAGAAACTCAATTTTAAAAGAGTATTTCACTATTTTAAATCATTTCTCACTTTAAACTTTCATCCAGCGTAACTAAATATTTGTTGAAAATTGGTTAAAATTACATTTATTATCCTATAGTTAACCTTAGTATAGACGGTACATGAATTATAAAAAAATGCATGGTAGCCTAGTATTGACCTATTCTTTTAGTTTATTCTTTGGGCCAAATTTAAAATAGAACAAGCATTGAATCCCCAAATGTAATGCCTTTAATTTTAGCAATGTAAAACATGTGTTTTTTCTCTTTTAATGAGTAGATTGAGTTCGTAGGTTCACATAAACTAAATAATTAAATGTAATAAGCTCAAATTATTGATCTCATTTAGCCTAAAGTCAAGCTATAGTACATATTTCAAAGTTTAGATTAATGTTCAATGATAATTTATAATCATGGCTTCATATTAAAACAAGTTTATGTAGTAGCTAAAAGAACTAGTAGTTCATAATAAATTTAGGCAAATATAGTGTATGTTAACATAACAAATGAATAATAAGGTCATGCACTTATTTCAGGTGCTATAAACTTAGATAGCAATCTTATTAACGATTAAATGAGTCAATGAGTCATATGTCCTATATAAACTTGACTCAAGGACAACGTACATCTAGACCATAATATTTTTATATAGACCATAATATGATGAACTACAATCATGCCAATGGGGCTTATGTACGAGAGACCCATCTGTCCTAATTAAGTAAATAATATATAATTAATTATCACACTAACACTCCCCCTCAAGCTAGAGAGTATACATCATGTATTTGTAGCTTGCTACGCGTAGTTGGAGGAGGAAGGTGGAAGCGGCTTGGAGAAGATGTCGGTAGCATATTTTCCAGTCTTTACATATGGAGTGAAAATATTTTTGGCATAGATCAAATCACAAATAAAGTAGCAGTTTACCTCTATGTGTTTTGTGTGCTCATGAAACACAAGGTTATTTTCTATATGGATTGCAGCTCAATTGTCACATTGAAGGACGGTTGGATATGATATAGAAATGTGAAGTTCAAGGAGAATTGATTTCACCCATTGCATCGCAAACAAAAAATATGCCATAATCCTATTTTTTGCTTCAATGATGGAATAGGAAACAACATATTACTTCTTACTTATCCAGTTGATGGGATAATTTCCCAAGGAATACACTAAGTAGCTATTGATCTCATGTCATTAACGTTCCTGTCCCAATCGACATTAGTGAAGTAGGTTAGGGAAATGTCTAGAAGAGGCTTTTGATAGAGAAGACCCTTTCTTGGGTCACCTTTTAGATAGTTGAATCATCTATACTAGGCTGTAGTGATAAGAGGCATAACCAAGTAATGACTAACCACTTGACTTCAAACACAAAGATTGGACAGTAGATGGTTAGGTAAATCAAATTCCCAACCATGCGTCAACATTGTTCAGAATCATGAAAGGGCTCCTCTTCACACGTGACTGATGTGGTAGTCCATTGGAGAGGAGAGGACTTGGATTCAAGATTTGGAATTAGCGAGAAGATATATGACATATCTTTGTTGTGAGAGGTAGATGCCACTATTTAACATAAAACTTAAATACCCAAAAAGTAGCAAAGATGTCCATGGTCCTTTGTGTGAAAATTTAATTAGAGATATTTTTTTTATGTGGAAATTCCAATAGTGTCACTGCCAATAATGATGATATCATCCACATAGAGAGCTAAAATGATGAGTCCTGATGGTACTTTAGAGAAGAAGAGATTGTGGTAAGTGGAAGATCTAGAAAAAACCCATAGAGGAAAGAACACCATTGAGCTTGTTGGACAACAATTGAGGTTGTAGAGGGACCGTTTGAGATGGAAGATGTGAGAAGCCTCCCCTTGAATGGTAAATCCAAGTGGTTGATATCCTCCATCTAACCACGCATGAAGGTATTTTTTATGTCAAGCTGATATAGAGGAAAATCTTGTTGAGTTGCTAAGGAGATAACAAGTTGACAAAGACAATACAAGTGACTGGCAAAAAGGTGTCAAGAAGTCCATGCCATCTGTTTGAGTGAAGCATTTCAAAACCATACATGCCTTAAGGCGTTCAATCTATTGGTTAGCAGTGGAGTTGAAGGAGAACATCCACTAACAATTGATGATGATCTAATACAAGGGAGAACAACAAGACCCCATGTTCAATTCTCATGCAAAGTTGCCATTTTTCAAGCATTGCAACTTTCCAACCAAGGTGTCAAAGAGCCTCATGATAGTTTGTTTGGAATTTGGATGTCATCTAAACATTGGGAAATGGTTTTAGCATTGCGAGAAAGTTTTGAAAGACAACATGTATGATAAATGGGGTGACGAGCATAGTCACAAATTTGGTATTCGACATTTGTATGGTCAAGATACAAAAATTCAGATTTCTGGAATTATCTGGAAAATTCGGATAAAAATTAGTCATCAACGTTAAAAGTATGGTCAACCATTCAGGAAAAGTTCAAAAAAAGACGCATAGTGTATATGTATAAGTATATTTATGTGTATATATGCATATATATGTATATATATCTATATATATATATATTACATACACATACATGTATATACATACATACATAAATATTGAATTGATAAAGAAACATTAAATTGATTAAATAATATTTAAATATCAACTTATTGATAAATGAACACAAAATTTTGAAAAATCAAATGATGCAATGATTGCAATAGAAATTGTAGGTAATAAAAAAATAAACAAAAAAGGAAGAAAGGTTATGAGCACACTTGATGTTGTAGAGGGTTGCAAACTCATCACCCTTATTGAGCTTGGGTTTTGAGACTTTTGTCAAAATTACACGTCAATTAAAGCCAACCCCGTTGAGCTATAAACACGAAGCATAAAAATTTGAAGAAGAAGAATTTAAAGGAGGGGAATGGGAGGAACATGAATGAGGATGTTAAAGGAGGATATGTGGAAAAGTAAGAAAGAGGAAACTGGGAAGAGGGGAGGATACATAAGAGAATGGATAAAGGAGGATGATATAGTAGAAACTAAAAAGGGGAAATAGACGTCTAACAGGGAAGAAGAACAATGCATGAGATTTGGAAAATGGGAGAAAGGATGAGCATGAAAATAGGAAGAAAGAGGAGAAAGGGAAAATAGTTGAAGAAAGATGAAGGTTTGGATAGAGAAGGGAGGAATTAACCAACTATGATAGCAAAATAAAAAAGAGAAGAGAGGAAGGAGAGGTGGAATTTGGAATCATGAAGCAGAAATTGGAAAGAAGAGGGAAACTTGGGAGGAAGAGGGTACGGTGATGGAAGGTTTGGAACGTGGAAGTTGGAACCAGCAGGAAGAGGGAGGCAAAGTCAAAGTTGCTACAATGAAAAGAAGTTGTGTAGGAAGAGGGGATGATGGAGAAAGAATTGGAAGAGGTGGGAAAGAGATGGGGAGGAAAAGGGGACAGTGGAGGGCTATCACAACTCCTCTATGCTTTGTTGTTGGTGGTTTCTCCAAGTCTAGGTTCTATTGAGGGCTCAAGGAGGAAGGTTAGAGTATTTAGAAAAACCCTCCTGCAAAAGGAAAAAAGGCAAAAAAAAAATCAACCATACAAAAAAATTTAAATGGGAATAAAATGTACAAGATATGAATAAAATGTGAATAAAATGTATTATTCATTTTGGAGTTTACATATAGGAATCACATACGGAAGATCAAAAATACACATTTTAAACATGTTTCTTTTTTTAAAAACGGTGAATGTTGTGACTATGGTGGAGAGGGCAAGAACTTGTACCTTTTTGGAGTGTCACATGACGTGTTGGATCGTCAAAAATGGATGATTGATGAATCTGGTGTTGGGGATTCTTCTTTTGGTGTCTTCGATAGACAATGGGAAATGCAAGAATCAAACTTGTTTTAGGGGGAATGTTAGGCACCATTGGATCAATGGGAGGATCAATGGGAGGGGACTCCATTGATATAGACTCCACTATATCAGATAGATCTAACATATCTAATTCATTTGAAGGCAATAGTGCCTAGATTAAGGTGTGGTAAAGAATATATCTAATTCCTGGAAGGTAATACAAAAAGATAAACATGTGTTTGTGACTTGGACTAAAAAACTAATAACCTTTTTTGAAAGGTGGAAAAGTGAAAAAAAACCATTTTAAAATAGCAAGGATCCAATTTGTGTACCTTTGGATCGAAGTTATAAGAAAAGGAAGTATAATAAAAAAACATGTAAAGGGAGATGAAAAATCATGTCTTCTGAAGAAAAAAAAGAAGAGTAAAGGGAATCTTGTTTTAGCAAATGGAGGAAGGTTGGTGGTTGATAAGGTAGATGGTAATGAGAACGGCTTCAAACTAGTAATATTTGGGTAATTAAGCTTTAAAAAGAATAGCTCAGGTAATATCCAATAAATGTCGATTCTTGCACTCAACAACCCTTTTAATTGAGGAGTTTGAGCACAAGATTGTTGGTGCAAAACCCCATTTTTGGATCAAAAAGATGTCATTGAGCCAAAGACATTCTATAAAGCATTGTTGGTTTAGAACATTTTATTGATTTACCAAATTGTGTTGAAACCATTTTATAAAAGGTTTTCACAATACCAAACATCTCATTACAAGATTTCTATGATAACCTAGATTTTTTCTCTTATCCAATTTATGTGCATATTGACTCATTAGATGCTCTAACATACCCAATAATCTCCATCACCTCAAATTTTACGAATTTGATTCGCTTTATGCTCAATTTATGAGTTGGATTTGATTAAGTAGCACTTTGTACTTATATATGACTTTAACTCAAGTTTCAAACTAAGTGTCATGCCCAATATGTATCATCAACTTTTAATAATAATTTAATCCTTTAAATGAACTTTATTGATATGATATATATGTTATATTTTAGAGGATTCAATTATGAATCCAACGCCACCAAAATCACATCATTTGGATCATCCTAGCCCAAGTTATATACTCTTAAAGTTTGCTACCTATCACTTGTTTTAATGCTTTTTTTAGCTGGTTTTTTACCCTAGTTGGGCCTGAATGACCGGATGGCACAATTGGGGGAGGACACACCCTTTTACTTTGCCACATAAAACCAGCGATCTGTGCCACCTTTCATGGACCAATCATGAAGCCTAAATCTTTGGGCAAAGAATGTCGGTCCTCAAATCTTTTGACCTTAGATCCAACCCCTATCCGACGGTCACACTTGTATCTTCCACCTCTGTATACCATGGTCAAAGGCCATGGTGATGAGCTCCACCAACCCCTTTCTTTCCCACCCATTGATTCCAAATTGGCACCCATTCCACCAATAAAGCCCCTCCCACTTCTCTTATCCTCGATTCTCTTGCTCTTCTGCATGCCCTATCGCCTCTTTTTTCCCTTCTCCATCCCCTTTCACCTAAGGCTCTGATTGGTTTGTCGTAACTAGTCTGGAAAACTTATAAACTGGAGTTCCTTCAACATTTTTTTATGGTTGGTTTAAAGTAAGTGTTGGAACTTGAGTTCCATGACTTTCGGTGAGTTGTAGAGTTACATACAAATAACAGTTCCTGAGTTCCCTCTTAAAAAGAGCTAAAAATGAGTTTCGGGACAACTAACAACATTTCTTATACAATTATATTCTTCATTCATTATAAAAGATATAAGTAAATTATTTATGACTAGAAATATTAGCGGTGTGGATATAGTTCATTTCTAAAAGCACAATATAATATGAAAAAATATCATACACTATAATTTCACTATGTAAAATATTTTACACTATAACCACCATTATCAGTATGATCTACAAAATAAAAAATACAAACATCATGAAAAAGAAACACACCGCACCATGTGAAAACAATGCAATTTACATAATATATTTTTATTCTTCATGTTTAAAAAATGTGATGTGAAGAATGATAATTAGGTGTAACGATGCACGAATAATATAGTAAAAGTTTCTTACAGAAATAATATAAAAATTAATATTCTATATTGCATTAAACAATGATGAACCAAAATTTATATTTACAAACACATAAAATGTGGATATTTATATACACAAAGTGAAATAAAATTATGTTGATGTGATTTTAATCATAATATTTTTATTAAGATTATAATCGTACCACAATAAAATATTTTGGAGGAGCAATATCTGCACCATAACCACTTATTGTGGTTATTATGATTTAAGAATGTTATAATTTTTTATGAATATGATTTTTTATGTCGTTTCCAACCTCACTTATTTATATTATATAATAAAAAATGACAATGTTTTTAATAATTTTCATATTTACACTTACAACAAACCAATCAAATGAAAGTCAATGGAGCTTCCAAAAAATGAGTTCCACAGAATTCATGACTTACACCAAACTAATAGGAACCTAAATGACACTACGAGTAGGCCCTTTGGGTATCTGTGATGCAGAGACCCTTAACCAAATATAAGACCACTGTTTGCCTCACGGAAGTTCTTTGAGGATGGGCAGCCACCTCAATCTCCCAATGGAGGTCCCAAAATCTGCCCACAATGCAACTTCGGTGAGCCACCTTCGGCCCCCCACTGTGGATGGGCATAAGTCTTGCAAAAATCAAGCCAATGGGGTGTGATGGAGGGTGGTCATCAAATACTAGCAGACCCTCCTTGCAGCGGTGGATGGCATCCAAGAGTCTTTTTCTGATGCTTCACGGGCATCACACTATGACTGAGAGCCGCTGGGGTCCCAAAGGCCACAACTGAAGCCACGAGGCATGAGATGGGCCACTATAGACGAGGCCAAGTTAGTGCTAAAGGCCTTAGTCTTAAAAGAGACCACCCCATACCTCCTCCTTGACCTTGGATCATGATCCAAGGGTCTAAGTTAGTGTTTTCATGGTAAACTTTGAAAAAGATATCTTTGTGATGTTTAATTTAAAAATAGCATGTAATATATGACTTTTGATCAGAAAAATGTGTTCTATCCAATAAAAATAGTTCCAGAACCTGAATCTACTTGATCTGCTTCTGGTATACTAAAAAAGTATGATGTTGATGTCTTTTGAGATGCATATCTTAATTGAATGCATGATCTTGATTCTTTTTATCCCAAACATTAGTGTTACACTAATATTAGTCTCTTGAACACCTTTATGCATCATGATTCTAACTTTATTAGTTCTTACACACTAATTGGTCTTATGTTGATGAAATGATATGAAATGAACCTATATGTTAAAGATCAATTCTTTTATGCTTAACCTTAATTGGATGAACTTCAAATCCTCATGCTTGACCCAAATCAGTAAATTTTGATGTATGATGGACTAAGGTTCAAACTAGTTCATGGTTGTACCATACTTTGACTTAATAATGACATTGAACTTCCAACATGCATTATGTGGATATTTTTATTTGAATCTCAATCCTTGCTCCTATGTGGGTCTTTGATTTCCAATATGATCATGTGGACTCAAAATCAGTAATTATACATTCTTTATAACCCAAATGCCATGTTGATTACTCTTTGTACTTAACTTGACTACATACCCTAATCTTAACTTGAATGTGGCCTATGTGTATGTTGTTGATTTGGAGATCTAATCTTATCCAATCTTGATATAATGATGAAGCATTCTATGTTATGATTTTAAATCAGTAGCTTGGTGGTGTTTATGATACCTAACTCAAGTAAACCCAATATATACTCTAATGATGACAATCTTGCATGATTATGACTAGTTATGCCCATGTTGATGCTTATGTTGACTAAGCTTGCTCAAAGCTTATGATTTCTCTATATAAGATCTTAGAACTCTAATAATATATCCTAATTTAGTTGTGATGTGTCACTCTAAGTGCTAATGAACCCATGATGTACTATGTTTCTTGATAATGCCTATGAATGAACTAGTTGAGATATTGAAATCAACGATGAAGGATATGATACCAAGACTTAGTTAACACATCCAACCACCATGATAATGATCAAATAGATTTAATCTGGCTTATATTAATCTAGTTATACTATTTTCTTATCCCAGGATCACTTGGTTGACTCTATTGCCATAATCTAGTCAAGCTTGCCTTAGGGATTTTGTAATCAAGTATATTAATATTGTGCTCCAATCAAGGTACAGTTAATCTCTTGACCCTACTATGGTATTGGCTTTTTGTATGTATGCTTATATGAATACTTGGCTAGATAATTACTTGTTTGAGCTACTTGTTCCCTATGATTAGTATGTTCATTTTGCTTGTAATATGTTGAACAAACCTTGAACATAATTGAATTTGTCCATTATGCAGACCTAGTCTAGCTTCCTATATTCTCAGGGTAAGCACACAAGGATTGGGTGCCTTACTTGAGATGTTAGGATAAGGCATACCATGTTGATAAAAGGGTTTCTAATCTTGAGCACCCTTACGGACCCTTCCAATTGGAAGCTGGTCAATGGCCATAATATGTTGTTAATTTAATGGAAATACACTAAAAACACACTTTGTGCAAATAATGTCACTAACTATTGTCACCTTGTTTTCTACTTCTTGCTTTATTTGATGTTTCTAGCCATGCAACTTTTATTTTAATCTTGAACTGTGCACCTACCCTTTCATAGTGTACTTACTAGTTTTGGATTAATATATTGTGTTTATTGAATTTGTAGTTTCCAAACAAAGATCTTCTGCACTCTGGACTCTAATGAAACACCCATGGGGTTATACTTGCATATAAAAATGGGTGCATGCTTTTCTATTCCCTTTTAGTATCTTGTTATATCCTGTTGTTACTTCTTTTACATATTTATTGCATGTGTGAAATACTTGTGATCCATTCTAGGAATGGACGCCCATGTCCACACACCTTTGACTATGCAGCCATTAGGAGTGTGGACTTAGGGTAACAATCAGTTTCATGACAAATGGTATCAGAGCCATGCACACATACCTCTATATGTGTTTAAGGCATAACACATTTTAAGAACCCAAGGAGGAGTAAAATCCTTTCCTTAAAGCTTAGAGAGAGTTATAGAATCTCATCTCTTCTTTAAGGACCACCTAAGCCACCCATTAGATTATTAGTTAGTTCCTCATCTCCTCATATGATATCTCTCATGACAATTGACCACATGAACTCTTAATTATGTGTAGCTTATGTATGAGGAAAACTAAAAATTCGAATGAATTGGTAAAAATCTGAGTAAAATGATGATGGTGATGATGCCATGTTCTGATCACTATTTGAGAAACTTGATTATGACTAATGAAAGTACTCTTATAGTTAACTACTCATGTATGACCCCTCAAATCATCTAAAATCAATTGTACTAGATCTTGACCACATTCTATCTATGTTCGAGGTAAAATGATAACAATCTTGATAAGATGAGATGAGGAGGATTTGTATAGTATACCTCATTTTGATGAGGTCCCTAGTTGATTGTGACCATGATGCCTTATTATTGACCAAACCTCAAATATGATTAAGTAGAATGTTTCCATATTTTGATATGTACCATAATTATGTCTTGAAATTATTATGCATTTGGACTCTCAAAATGATAATAAAAGACTTTGATATAAGAGGCATATTCTCTATTTATTTCTATGCCTCTTGGTAATCCCAATTTTAATTGATTCGATGGGCATGTATCTCACTCTTGTACTACTAGTGTTGGAGTGTCCAATTTGACTTCTCTATTTCTAAAACATGCACACCTTGCATTGACCATGAAAGGAAGGGAACATGATTATGATCACAATATTGTGAAATCTTGAAATATGGTTTCCCTATTACGACCATGATCGTGCAAAATCTTAAAATATGGTTGCCCTATTATGATCTTGACCTCAATATTGTGACTCTATAAAGAACAAGTTGATTTGGATATGCTTGATGACTCATGATGAATATAGACTAGTGTGCTATATTAGGGTAGTAGTTGTTTTGTAACTCCCCTAACCTACATCACATATCTATTATGACTACAATTTTCATCTTGTTGATTATATAGTGTTTGGAAAGGTAACCCCTTCAACCCTATTGTGATTTCTTGACCTAAGTCTCTAATAGGTTAGACCGATGATGATATTGATACTCGGTCATGAATTTTGATTTGATGATGATCTTGGAATATAATAATGTTGACTATAGTAAGTGGTTAAGTTCCTAGAAAGACATAGTCCTAGATCATTTATCAACCTTGAATACCATGAGGATGGACTCAATATTGATATCTCAAAAAAATTTCTTGTATTTCGAATGTTGCTCGAAACGTTGATTGATTATTGCTTAATTAATTTATATGGATGAATGATCAACCCTAAGGTCTAAATGGGAATCTAAAACCTAGACTCAAAGTTTTTGGATGTATGATTGTGATGTTCAAACTTGACTCTCGACATTGATGTATGAAATCTTGACTCATGATTATTGATCTTGATTTTGACTTGGCTCCTACAATCACTCTATTTGAATCTTGAGATCACCCTCGATATATGACTAATGACTTTCATGTTCCCAAATCTCAAACATGACATGATGACTATGGTGATTTTCTCAATTTGCAACTTGAGAGTGAGCTCCATGTGGACCAGGGTGGGACCTTCCATTCATTTTGAGCAAGAAATCATGATGTTGAAATATAAAGTTTGTGTTGAATTGTTGAAATATGAAATCTCAATCATTGATGTATAACCCCACCTAGGCTAATGTAGAATATAGAACCCTAAATTTGGGGAAAGAAAGTCATGCCTTACTCTAGACCTCTATCTAGTTGACTTGAAATGTGATCTCTCCAAACTTTGTCATATATAGGATGATCTCTCCATAATTATGACTCATGTTATGATACTTCATATTAGATGATTTATGTAACTGTGTGTTGACCATGATGCTTGATTGTTCAATTTTTGAAGGAGATGGATATTGTAAGTGGTAAGGATCATGATGAGAATATTGTGATGACCTTGATATTGAATAGTAAAACTCAATCTCGATTGATGACTTGATTTAATTTTGTAGATAAAATTCCTTTTAAGTTGAGGAGGATGTGATAACGTAGATTTTGTCTCTTATCTAATTTATGTACATCTTGACTCATTAGATGCTCTAACATAGCCAATAATCTTCATCACCTCAAATTTGATGAATTTGAGTCGCTTAATGCTCAATTGATAAGTTGGATTTAATTGAGTATCACTTTGTAACTATATACGACTTTAACTTGAGTTTCAAACTAAGTGTCATGCCCAATATGTATAATCAAATTGTAACCACAATTGAATCCTATAAATAAGACGACCTTTTTTAAAAATCAAAATCAAATAAGAGGTGTTAAACTTTTTATCATTCTGGCGTCGATCTATTTTTTTGCAGGACCTCCCCTGTAGTATCATCACCATAGTATTTTCTTGATATGATATATATGTTAAATTTTAGAGTATTCAATTACAAATCCAATGCTGAAAAAATAACAACATTTGGACCATCCTAGCAAAAGTTACAGTCCCTTAAAGTTTGCTACCTATCACTTGTTTAAATCCTTCTTTAGATGGTTTTTTACTCTAATTGGGCCTAAATGGGTGTGTGGCCCAATTGGGGGAGGACACCCCCTTTTCCTTTTCCACTTAGTACCAGTGATCTATGCCACCTTTCATGGACCAATCATGAAGCCCAGATCTTTGGGAAAAGAATGTCAACCCTCAGATCATTTGGCCTTAGATACAACCCCTGTTCGATGGTCACACTTTTATCTTCCACTTACGTGCACCATGGCTGGTGGCCATGGTGATGAGCTCCACCAACCCCTTTCTTTCCCATTAATTGATTCCAAATTGGTGCCCATTCCACCTATAAAGCCCCTCCCATTTATCTTATCCTTGATTTTCTTTCTCTTCTGCATGCCCTAACACATTCTTTTGCCCTTCTCCATCCCCCTTCACCTAAACCACACCGCCAGTTGGCCCTTATGGTGTCTGCAATGCGGAGACCCTTGACCGCATCTAAGATCACCATTGGCCTCATGGATGTTCTCTGACGATGGGTGGCCACCTCAATCTCCCTGTGGAGGTCCCGAAATCCTCCAGTAACACAGCTTCGGCGAGCTACCGTCGACCCATCATTGCGCATGTGTGCAAGTCTCACACAAATCATGTCGATGGGGTGTGATGAAGGGTGGTCTCCATACACTTGCAAACCCTCCTTGCAGAAGTGGATGGGGTCCAACAGTCATTTGCTAATGCTCCATGGGCATTGCGCTGTGGTTGGGAGTTGTAGGTGGCCCAAAGGCCATAGGCGAAGCCACAAGGAAGCTGGGCCACTGTGGTCGAGGCCAAGTTAGTGTTGGAGGCCCTAATCTTGAAAGAACCCAACCATACCTGCTCCTTGACTTTGGATCAAGATCCAAGGGTCCAAGTGTATTGTTTTGATGGTAAACTCTGAAAAATCATATATTTGTGATGTTTTATCCAAAAATATCATGTAATATATGATTTTTGATTCGAGAAACGTGTTCTATCCAATAAAAATAGTTCCAATACCTAAATGTACTTTATCTTCTTTTAATATCCTAAAAAATCATGCTTTTGATGTATTGTGAGATGTGTATCTTAATTGAATGCATGATCCTGATGCTTTTTGTCCCAAACATTAGCGTTAGACTAATATCAATCTCTTGAACACCTTTATGTATCATGATTTAAATTATATCCATTCTTACACACTAATTCGTCTTATGTTGATGAAATGGCCTAAAATGAACCTATATGCTGAAGATCATTTCTTTAATGCTTAACCTTGATTGGATGAACTTCAAATCCTCATGCTTGACCCAAATCAGTAAATTTTGATGTATGTTGGATTAAGATTTGAACTTGTTTACAGTTGTACCATACTTTGACTTAATAATGACATTGAACTTCCAACATGATTTATGTGGATACATTTATATTAAATCTCAATCCTTGCTCCTATGTGGTCTTTGATTTCCATGATCATCATGTGGTCTCAAAATCAGTTACATGCTTTATAACCCCAAATGCCATGTTGATTGCTCTTGTGTACTTAATGTGACTAAATACCCTAATCTTAACTTGAATGTAACCTATGTGCATGTTGTTGATTTGGATATTTAATCTTATTCAATCTTGATCTAATGATGAGCCATGCTATGTTATGATTTTAAATTAGTAGCTTGGTGATGTTTATGACACCAAACTCAATTAGACCCAATCTATACTCTAGTGATGACAATCTTGCATGATTATGACTGGTTATGGCCATGTTGATGCTTATGTTGACTAAGCTTGCTCAAAGCTTATGATTGCTCAATTTAAGATCTTAGAACTCTAATAATATATCCTAATATGGTTGTGATGTGTCACTCTAACTGCTAGTGAACCCATGACGTCTATGTTTCTTGATAATGCTTATGCATGACCTAGTTGAGATATTGAAATCAATGATGAAGAATATGATACCTAGACTTAGGTGACACATACAACTACCATGATAATGATCAAAGAGTCTTAATATTGTTGTTATTAATCTAGTTACACTCTTTTCTTATCCCAGGATCACTTGGTTGATTCCATTGCCATAATCTAGTCAAGCTTGCCTTAGGGGTTTTCTAATCAAGTATCTTAATCTTGTTCTCCAATCAAGGTAAACTTAATCTCTTAACCCTACTATGGTATTGGATTGTTTGAATGTATGCTCGTATGAATGCTTGTCTTGATAATTACTTGTGTGAGATACTTTTTCTCTATGATTATTATGTTTGTTTTTCTTGAAATATGTTGAACAAGCCTTGAATATTATTGAACTTGTCCATTATACGAATCTTGTGGACCTACCTGTATTCTCAGGGTAAGGGCACACATATTTAGAGCCTTACATGAGATGTCAAGATAAGGCAGACCATGTCGATAAAAGGGTTTCTAATCTTGAGCACCCTTATGGATCTTTTCAATGGGAAGCTGGTCAAAGGCCATAATATGTTGTTAAGTATAATGGAAATACACTTAAAACATACTTTATGTAAAACAATGTCATTAAGTGTTCTCACCTTATTTTCTACTTCTTGATTTATATTATGTTTCTAGCCAAGAAATTTCTATTATACTCTTAAGCTGTTTACTTGGCCTTTCATAGCGTACTTAATGCTTTTGCATTAATATATTGTGTTTATGGAATTTGTAGTTGGCAAATGAAGATCCGCTGCACTCTGCACTCTAATGAAACACACATGGGGTTATGCTTGAATATAGAAATGGGTACATACTTCTCTATCCCCTTTTAGTATCTTATTATATCATGGTGTTACTTATTTTACATATATATTTCATGTGTGAAATACTTGTGATCATTCTAGGGACGAACACCCAGGTTCACTAGCCTTTGTGTATAGCCATTAGGAGTGTGGACTTAGGGTAACAAATGGTCCTGTGACAATTTTAACAAACATATCTAACTCATTCTTCATAAATTATCGACAAAAGTTACAAAATATCAAAATCCATTAATACTCATGGTTTGAAACATACCACAAATGTCACTACATACCAAGTCATAAACAACTTTTGAACATCAAAAAGTTTTGTATGGAAAAAATCGATGATGCTTCCCTAATTGAAAATGGTCACATGGAAGGCTTGTTAAACTAGATAAATATGGCTCCGGATTTTTGAACTTGTGCAGTGATGGGTGACTATAACATTGATGAAGTTGAAGGGGAAAAAAAGAAACAAGGGTTGATTGAGGTGCATCATCCCTAAAGTAGTATTCATCACCAACTCTATATATATACCACTTGTCTTTGAGTTCTGAGAATCCTACAATAGAATGCCATGAATATTGAATGTTACTTTGAATATCAAGGCATCAACAAGTTTGGCACCATACATTAAGTTAAATGGAAATTAAAGATAAAACATACAAGCCAAAGTTTAAGTTTTTATGATAGATTCACATTGTTGAACGACTTTAATTGATCCATTTGTAAGTGTGATATAGGAATCAACAATATAAGAATCAAAGGATGAAAGTAGGTCTCTCATACTAGTCACGTGTTGTGTAGCCCTTAAGTCAAATATATATGAAAGGTTGGATGCTACCATGGAGGCCCCCATAATACTATGGTAGGAGACCAGATGCACTAAAGAGCTTGCAACATTTTGTGCAAACAAAGTCCCCGAATCCAGTCTGATGTTGGGAAGCTTGCAGGAGTTGTTCATATATTGCTAAGGAGATAGTGAAGAAGGATGTATCAGCAATTTAGGAGAAGATTTGTCCCTCCACATCTGTGTTTGTATGGACAATCATGCTTCTGGTAGAAATTCTCCTTAAGATGTCTCAACTTATTACAGAAGGTGCACTTGGGTATGGTAGCATATCCACTCCTTGGCCTCGGGCTGGTGCAATCATGGCTAGTTGTCTATTAGATGAGATGGATGAACTTTGTTGTAGGTGGTATCCAATTTTTGCAATCAAGAGAATGTATCCTCTAAGGTGGGGAATTGATTGCCTTCCAGAATGACACTGCAGAGCACGACAAAGGCAAGATTAGGCCATTTAGGAACTTTGTAGAGATGAGGATGGACCAGTCAATGGTTAGCTCATCAAAGGTGATAGGTTAGAAATAATATAGTTTTTTTGTCAATGTGAAGATAGTGTTGTAGTAATTGTCAGTGTTTCTTCCCCTGATGCTTGGCAAAGTGCTTGTCCCAGATCTTGTAAGTGTGTGTTGTACTCTTTTCTTGTGTGAAGTATATGCGCCCAACTTCTCATAGGTCTTTGGTGTTCTTATAGAACATGTACTTAGATAAAAGGTTGCATGTTATTCCACAACCAATTCTTGACTTGGTTGTTTACCCTCTCTCACTCGTGGGTGTCGTCAATAAGCTTCTCAATGAATCACAACTTATCTCTATATTCAAGAATCATATAGATAAAATTCATATAGTGTAGGTAGTTATATCCATTTAGTTTGATGATGGAGGTTGGAGCATTATCATTATAGACAATCATCTGAGGTGTATATTTGCCTTTAATTTTTTTGGAGAGAATATCACACTGGTATAATCTTAGTGGATGAAAAGGGTACAATATGAAGCATGGTGAGATAGAAAAGAAACCATAATGTGAAGCATGATGGAATTGAGAAAGTCAGAAAGATGCATGACTAAGAAATATCACAGGAAATAAGTGTTGTGATAGGAAGGAAAATAGTGATTCCCTACTTTACAAGCACTAACGCTTGAACATAGGGATGGTAAATGGGGAGGAAGACTATGCGAGAGAGAACCCTAGTATTGCTACAAGGTTAAAAAGTTACAACATATGTGCCACACTCAACATTCCTCCGCCATCTTTCGACTGCTGACATAGGAGATATGATAGTACCTATCAAACTCTATGGGATGTTGCTACACCAATTTGCACCCATCAAGGGGAAATGGTTGCAACTCTAATGGGGATGACAACATTTTCTATCCCCTGGTAGTGTGTGGTAGTAGTATACTGCTGCTTCCTGTCAGAGAGGTGGACTACTATTGTCTGGTGGGCTAGTGGGCTACTTCTTGCATCCGGTAACAAGAAGAGGAGAGAGGAGAAAGTGGCAAAGAAGATAGGAGAGAGGAGAGGGGTGATGACTGACCATGGCGGCCTTTGGGTTGGATATTGTTGCCATGTTTTTGTCCCCTCCTTGGTGGTTTCTCTCTAAACCCACAAGGTTTGAGATTGCTCTGATACCATGGGATAAACTTGGAGAGAAATCTTATGAAAAAGAAAAGGAGTAAATAGATAACTATATATAGACCTAACTCAGGGTACGATGTACATGTATAACCTAATAAGATAAACTAAACTGTCACTAATGGGCTTAAGTAGGAGAGGCACATTAGTTCTAATTAGTGTTTTGAAAAGCACCCTGACACAACTTAAGAGAGCATCACAAGGTGTTGGATGCTCTAAATCACTACTAAGCGGACTGCTAGGTAGATTACAGTTGTGCAGCCGCTTAAAGCCCACTTCTCCCACATGAGCGACCGCCTAAGGGTCTTCTTTGAGTGAACGCATGGGCCCATCTTTGTTCTGGGTGGCCAAATCGGGCCCAATCCTCCAGACCATTTATTTTTCGGCCCATAAGGATTCAAAAGATGTTGTTTAATAACACTATACTAGTATAGTAGTACATTAATACAATCCTATTGTAGCATACATTAATACATTATTGTTGTACCATGCATTATTAACCGTTTAATACATTATTGTTGTATACATGTAACATGTAATACATTAGTGTATAACACATGATTCTATACAATATAATATATATTATATATCTACTACAAACTGTATTTTTTATCTTATATTATATAATAAGACATTAATAATTTAATACACCATACATCTTCTACTATCTACTGCATATTAGTATCATAATTTATAATTCAATAAATTACTATAGTCATAGTATAAACAAGACACTAAAGTACTTGTATTATAAATGGCTTACCATGTTGTGTAGGATGACTTAGGCACTCAAATACATGATTTAAAGTTCTTAGTTATTTGAAAAAATGTGTAATTTTCTATAAAATTGTATAAGAATTCAACACCCACTTTTTCAAAAAACGTCTACTTGAGCGCCCGCTTGGCGCACAAGTGGCCACAAGGTATTGTCCGAATACCTCATACTTTCCGCTTTTTAAAACGTTGGTTCTAATTAAGTAAATCAGATAGAGTTACCACACTAACACTTATTTTCCATTTTTGATTAGAAAACTACATTGTGACATTATGTTATTTTTTAAAATGAAATTCCTAAAAATTGTAAAGAAATATTTTTCCTGAGAAATACATGATGGCTAGTACACCAATAAATTCAAATAACAATTACTAGTTAGGCAAAAGCCTTGGGACGTAAACATATTAACAAATAATGGAGGAAAGAGAAAAAAATGTGGGTTTTTGTTTCGCTGGATGTTTCGGTCAAAAGAAAATGTAGGTCGATGAATTCTCTCAACCTTCATGAAAATTTTTCCTCAGGGAGGGGGTGGCAAGTTAAGCTAACATTTTATCCTTCTGAGTGTGAATTTTTGTACACGCATAAATATATACTAAACATGAACCATGCATTTGTGTACACACACAATATATATATATATATATATATATATATATATATATATATATATATATATATATATATATATATATATATAGTCAGGCTAGAATACACTGGAGTATACAAATCGCATGAATACACTCCAGTGTGCTTGCATATCAAGACTATTTTTTGCAAAATTTAAACCATTGATCTTCACCGTCGTACTATAACTAGGCTATATAGAAATTTTGAGCCCATTTGGATGAGTGTAAGTCAGTCATCCAAGGGCAACAAAATCGACGCGCGAAACTAATTTGAAATGCATAATTTTTGCAGTCTTTATAACATGACCTATAGATGTCCAAATGTACTCAAATTTTGCATATGAGATATTCACAAGATAATTAAGAAGAACAACAGATTAGATTTTTGAATAAAACATTGCATCATGAAAAACTACTTGAGTGTATTCTACTCTGAATACACTCAAGTGTATTCTAGCCTAACTCTCTCTCTCTCTCTCTCTCTCTCTATATATATATATATATATATATATATATATAGAATGTATGTGTGTGGATATGTCACCAAATCATCTACATTAATTTTCAAATGCTCGAATAGATGTTAAATAGTTTTTTCTAGATTATTCCAAGAAATTCCTTAATTTTGACTTTTTTCAGGAAATAAAAATGATTATGCTCAGTTGTCGCCTTGATTAACCCTCCCGGGCATTCAGCCTCCGCCACGGGCGTCAGAGAGGGGAGAAGAAATCTTTCTCTCTAAATCCCCAAAAATATTATACATCGGGAGATCTTTACTATGAAATTAAAACCCTATTGTACTCATTGATCAGAACCCCCAATCATTAATGTAAATAATACCTCATCCTTGATTGTTAATGTTGCAATATGATGGTGATGAGTGACCCGAACAACAAAGCCCAATGAGCTTATTGTGGGGATGCGGAAACGTGGCGTCGAGCAATCGAAACCGAATATGCATGACGAAGATCGACAATGAACATCAAGCAACCAAAAAGATGAGATTTGTCGTGGTTTGGCAAATTCCCAATGTGGGAGCCTACATCCTCGAGATGAGATGATATTAGAGAGATTACAGAGATGATGGTTACATAATAGAGAAGAAGAATAAAATCCCCTTTAGACCAGAAAGCCAACTATGGCTTTGCGGAGAAGACGGTTTCTCAGAAAAGAGCTCTTGGAGGCCTGAAATCCTAAGGAAAGCCTAAGCTCCATCCATGACATTAGGTCTTCCAAAAATGATATCTCTTGATGTCTCTTTGTTTCTCTTCATGTTTGGGATGAGTAGGGGGTCTATCCATAAGAATATGACCCATATCCTAAGTCTAAAAGTCATTAGGATATTCCCAATGTGGGGTGTACATCCACTAGATGAGATGATATTAGAGAGATTATAGAGATGATGGTTACTAAATATAGAAGAAGAAAAAAATTCCCTTTTACACCAAAAAGCCAACTGTGGAAGAAGACGGTTACTCGGAGACGGGATCTTGGAGGCCTGAAATCCTAAGGAAAACCTAGCTCTGTCTGTGACATTAGGTCTTCCAAAAATGATATCTCTTGATGTTTCTTTGTTGCTCTTCATATTTGGGATGAGTTGGGGGGGTCTATCCATAAGAATAAGACCCATATCAAAACTCCACAAGTCATTAGGTTGTTTTTCGACCGCGTTTACTATTCAAATAGACTGTATATAGTCCATAACATAGACTATATATTCATTTCAGCAACATTTATAGTTGGACTCTATATGTTCCAATTGAACCATAAATACAAATACAGTCCAGGCAGACCATATATGGTCTGAAGTAATGAGCGTAAATACACATGTAGGTACCCAAAACGCATCTTGAAGATGCCTATGGTTGACGAAGACGTCCGGTTCATTAGAGAAGTTTTTCTAGAGAGTTTAAAATATTGTAATTGGACCGTAAATACAAATACAATCCATGCGGACCATATATAGTCTGAAGTAATGACCGTAAATACACATAGGTGCCCAAAATGCATCCCGAAGATGCCTAGGCTTGGTGTAGACGTTTGGTTCATCAAGGAAGATTTTCTAGAAAGTTTAAGACACTCTCAATAGCTAACATAAAACTGTTATTACAAAATCTATACTCAAAGGACCAATTATTTATGTCGGAGTAAGAATAGATAGTGACCTAGATGAATGAGCTCGGTTTAAAATCAAATTTCACTCAGTCTTAGCTTGGAATTCAGTTTAAAAAAACTTCTAATACAAATACATCATTTTGAAATCTTTCTGAATTCAGATTATAACCAAGTATTTTTTTTTAAATTTTGGAAATTCACATATATAACTACTTGGTTATTATATGCTAAACAATGCATGTCAACCAAGCGTGGACCTACTTTGTTTGAGTTCATCATGTTAAGATCAGAAGAAAATAAGAAATATATGAATTTTACTGCTCCGAAGGCCCAAGGCCTGTTTGATGGATGGACCTATAGGTATTATTGAAGAGTAGGTTGAGGGCACAGGTTTAGAAAATCATGACTAATGAAACTAAGGCAGAACATTGATTTATTGATTTATTTTAGCGTAAAGTTCATATGTATACAATATGTATATGACATTTAGATGTAATCTACAGAATAACTATCGTTTTCATTTTGACAATTTTATACCCTATATATGTTTTTATGTAGCATTTTCACTTTATAGCAGCTTAATCGTTATCAACAAATGATTGTCAATATTAGCTATCATTAGGCAAATCTGGCTCATGTTCCAACTTTTTATGGAGAAAGTATATAAGTTTATATGCTTTTGTTCGATATTCATGTTCTCATTTGACAACTTCATTTTATGTACCATCTTAAAAGAGGGTTACTGTATAAATTTTGTCAACATTACTGGATATCATCACATATTGATCAAAAGCCCCTGGGCATAAGTCATATGTTTTCGGAATCAGGACACTCTGTGTTTTCTGCATATTAGACAGTTTGTGCAAAGTTGTTGGCTACTGCATAGTGTTAAAGTGAAAATCCACAGGAGAAAAGGCCTATGGGATTGTAGGAGGTAGCTTACTGCTTGAAGAATCTCAAGAACGCGAGGCTCCTTCAATCTCCAAGGAACGTCCTTGCCAAGTGCCTGGAACGAGTAACATATTAGACCACAAAGAGCTTGATTTCTTCTGTTTAACGTACTTTGAATAAAAAGATAATACAATATAACATAATTATGGAATGAGTTAATCAATTTTCAACGCCATACCCTACATAGAGTGGGCAAATGTATAAATTCAATCATAATGGAGTCTAGATACCAAAGTGAACAAAGAACGACAAGAGTCTTAGTGGCAGCCGTTGAACAGAGAATTTGTAAGGGAGATGTTCTAATAAAAAAATTTCTTTATAAATTAGGCAAGCATGAGAAAAACATGATTGTTTGTTTACAAAAAAATCTTTGATATTTAGAAACAGACAATTTTAAGAACAGTATAGGTACTGGAAAACATAAAAAACCTCACACAATTTCTGTAGGGAAAGAAATAAAATATATATGAATTCAAAATAATGAGAAAGAAGACATTAAAATGTTGTTCAATTTGGAAACTATTGAAACTGAGAAGATAGTATAATATTCTACGTCTTTTTGGGACCAGTAGATATTTTGTATTCTACGCCTTTTTGGGACCAGTAGATATTTTGTATTCTAGTCTTTTTGGGACCAGTAGATATTTTTTTGTATGCTTCAACCAGGGGACTTATTTTGAAGTGATGACTTTTGATAAATATGGAGATTCATTTATGATGCTACAAATTTTTAGATATGTACGTCACTTCAATAAAACAATTAAATTTTATCTGCTATTCCCATCCTCGGTGTTTCCATACTATCATCGCCATTATCCAATAAGCCTCAAAATCACATAGCCTGCATAGATCTTTTATTCATCTCTTTTAGGGTCATATTCACATCAAGATGTAATGGCCGACCTCTTCCTCTTTTAACTGTCTAACTCAATGACATTACTCAATACTATACCCTAACAAACTGAGGCTAGACAACTACGGCCAGATAATTAGTTACATTAGCTACAGTAAAGAAAATGTTGCGGCTACATATAGAGCTAAGAGGAGTTAGAATATAGAGCACTTGCATATTCAGGAATACAATATTCAAGAGGGAGGAGGAACCCAATTATTTAGTAAATATTTTATACAAATAGAAGTTTGCACATAGATCCTGGTACAAACTCGATAGAGATGATGTGACATCTTTGAAAGTAGTATGGTTTCGGGGGTTGCACCTTTGGAAATTTCATCAATATATGTAGCATGAACCAATCCAAGCTCAAGGGAAAAATAGCCAAGCTGCGCCATGTGAGACAAAAGGTGAGGTAGGGGCAAGTGATAATCATAAACAATCCTCTTCACTAAGAGGCTTTCCCAAACTCAACCTAGGGATATTGTCAAGGTCGATAGGTGAGGAATTGATTATGGATATACATAGGGAGAGTAGATATGGAGGTGGAAGATGGAAACCACAAAACATTAGTTACACCTAAGTGCAAAGACACAGAACAAGGAAGCATTAACAGAAAGAAAGAAAGTTGTTAATAAGTGTAGTGAGCAAAGAATTGGTTTGCACCAACCTACATAAGCGCACATTGGGCTAAAACTAAAAGGCTTTTAGAAACGTTAACTGCTAAAATCTAACAAAAAGTACCTAATCACTTACTAAGAACTCGGCCCATGCAACAAAATGACTTGCTAATAACTTGAGCGTTGTTTAGCCAACTAACAAAAAGAATTAAAACTGAGTTTATGCAAGCAGGCTGATTCAACCAAACACTAGGCCTGTGGTTGATCCTTTAAGAGAATATTACCAAAATACCTTGTATGTTTTGTTATCTCCAACAGTTGAGATTTTCTGGATTAGTAATTCCTTTGTAGCCGTACTACCCTACTTAGATTCATGTTACTGAATATCATTCCACATCGAGCAAAAATTCAATGATATTGTCAATGTTGATGGTTAAGGAAGTAAAAAATGATTAAACTTAGGTTTCATAAACATGGATCTGAAAAGTGTTATGTAGTGTATGGACAGACGGTACCGAATATAGTATATGTGGTATATGGGAGATTTTTTTTAATTTTTCTTTTTAATATATTGATTACCTAATTATATAAAAATTATATGCATACATACATACATTCATATATATATATGAATGTATACACCGCCCCATCCGCCTCTAGGGTTTCTCTGGCGATCAGCCAGGCGACCCCTCCGCCTCTAGGGTTTCTCTGGCGATCATCCAGGTGACCCTGAGAAGGATCGGCGTCAATGGGATCTCGCCGCCGTGATCCTCCCACCTCATCAGCCACCCCACCCATTCCTACCCCCACCCCACCTCCACCCCAACCCTCCACCAATGGATCCGTTTCTACGGAGAAATCGACGGAGTCCGAAGTTGCACCCAAACGACTATGGACGCACGTCGTGATGAGAACGACAACCCAGGAGAAGTAAAGTTCTGAACTAAACTTCCCTAAAGGATCGAAAGTTGATGGCAAGGTTGTCGTCACGCTCGAGGAAGAGGAATACAGTAGGATGAAGGACATCTGGGAGTTCTCGATCTCCATCTACGTCATGGGGAAGAGACCCTTCTACCCTCACCTTGTTGCATGGATCAGGAGAACATGGTGCCCCAAAGGAGAGTTCGATCTGATATCAAAACCAGATGGATTCTTTATAATCCGTTTCTCTAATGACACAGATAAGAAAGCTTACCTCCTTGGAGGTCCTCGCTGGTTTGACTACCAGATGGTCATCACCAAAGACTATAAATATGGTGATCCCCTGGTCAAGGAATACCTGTCTTCTATTCCGGCATGGATCAGGATCCCTTCCAATGGTAAGACCTAGACCAAGAAGGCCGCAGGCACTGTGGCGGCTGGGGTAGGTACTGTGCTCCATATTGAAACCAAATCCATGGAAGGGCCTGGTACAGATGAAGCATGTGTGCTTGTGGAACTGCAGGCGGAGGAAGAACAACCCGACACTGTTTGGCTTAGGGTTCTGGGCAGAGGAGAACAACCGTTCAAGATTCAATATGATCATATGCCTATGAAGTGCTCTTTCTGTTGTGTCTTTGGTCATAACGAAGACGACTGTCCCAAGAAACCCAAAGCTACTCCCCAGCAAGAAGATGACTTTCAGGTCCCCAAAAAGGTGTGGAGGCAGAGACCTGTCGATAATCAGATAGCTGGGAAAACCAACACAGAGGAAAGGGAATTCGTCAAGCCTACGGAAGTGACCACTTCCTCTTCAAACAAATTTGGTGCTCTGGATTCAGACAAAGAAGAAGAAGAACTGTTGGTGATCGAGAAAGGGAATCCTCCTCCTGCTGCTTCTTCTTCTTCCCAGATAAAAGGAAAAGAACAGGAGAAAGTGCCTCCAAGGCGTACAAGGAACTCAAAAAACTCATCTTAACGTCCATTTTAGTCTGGAATGTAAAGGGCATCAATAAGCCAACTAAAAGGAAGGAAGTTAGGGAATGGATCGTTAGAAGTGATGTCTCTATTTCTGCCATCATTGAAACTAAAATCAAAAGATGCAATTCCAGTTACATCAGCTCCATCTTCCCCAATGGATGGAGTAGTATCTCAAACCATGATGAAGTAGATCAGGGAAGAATTTGCTTGGGTTGGAACCCAAATGTCTGGAACATAGATGTCTTCAAGAAAACTGATCAAATGATCACCTTAATTTGTAAAAATAATGGCGGTCTTCTTATCTGGTTCACATCAACCTATGCTTTTAATCTCCACAACCAACGTATAGATCTGTGGAATGACATTGAGTCTCTCTCAAACACCATTAATGAACCCTGGCTGATTATGGGAGACTTTAACAATGTTAGGCTTCAAGAAGAAAAGAGAGGGGGTCATCTCACCTATGAAGTAGCCATCAAAGCTTTCAACCACACTATTAATGTAGCTGACCTATGTGAGCTTCCAATGAGCGGGAATATCATCTATACTTGGAACAATGAAGGTAAACCTGACAAAATAATCGCCAGTAAGCTCGACAGAGCTCTTGTCAACAACCAATGGCTTCAAGTTCTCCCGCATGCCCATGTCAAGGTAGTGGGTGCTGACATAAGTGATCACGCGCCACTTATCATGCAAGTTCAGGAAAAGAAGAAGAAGGCTAGGCCTTTCCGTTTCAAAAACTTCTGGACCACTTGGAGTGGTTACTCAGACATCATCCAAGAAGCTTGGACCGAAGAAATAGAAGGAAACCCAATGTTCATCTTCACTAAAAAGCTTATGAAAGCCAAATTTCTTCTGAAACGATGGTCCATGCAACATGTCAATATCCCTGAGCTTATTTCTGAATCCAAAAAAGAACTTTTCACTGTCAGGAATGCTCTTCTCATTGATCCTCTCAACAGTCAACTTATTGAAGAAGAACTGAAGATGAAAGCGCAACTAGAAGACCTCAAAAAAGCTGAAGAAAACTACGCCTGGCAGCACAGTAGACTGGCCTGGATAGCAGATGGGGACCGCAACACTAAGCTTTATCACAACACAATAAGGAAACATGAAGCACATAATACTATTGCCGAACTGATTGATGATGAAGGCAAAGTAGTTAACAACCAGGAATATTTAGAGATTCAAGCTAATGATTACTACAAAGCTCTTTTCAACAAGATACAAGATGACACCCCCCTTCTGCAGAACGAAAATCTTAGCTGGAGGTACAAGCTTACTAGCTCTCATAATAATATTATTTGCAGGGATATTAACATGGAGGAACTGAAAGATGTTGTCTGGAGCATTGGGGTTAATAAGTCCCCAGGACCTGACGGGTTCAATGGCCACTTCTACAGAGAAGCTTGGCAGACAATCAAAACTGATCTCTTTAACAGCATCAACTGGATTATGAAAGGAGGTAATATGCTCAGGCAAGTCAACCATGCCTTCCTCACGCTCATTCCTAAGAAGAAATCTACTGCTTCCTTGGCCGACTTCATGCCCATTGCCTGTTGTAACGTTCAATACAAAATCTTAGCAAAAATCCTAGCTGAACGTCTCAAGCTAGTTCTTCCTTCTCTCATCTCAGATGCCCAAGGTGCCTTCATCAAGGACAGAAGTATTTCAGACTGTACACTCCTAGCAGGAGAATTTATGCTTGATTTCAATGTTCAGAGAGGCCATAAGAAGGTTTGTATGAAGCTCTACGTCTCTAAAGCTTTTGATAGTGTTCACTGGGTCAAACTCTGGCAGATAATGAAGGAGATGGGGTTTTCCACCATTTGGATCTCGCTCATTCAGCAATGCGTCACTACTGTCAGCTATTCAGTGCTAGTGAACAACACCCCTAATGGCATATTCAAAGCCTATAATGGCTTGAGGCAGGGAGATCCATTGTCTCCTTTTCTTTTCACTATCATTATGGAATACTTTTCTCAACTAATGAAGCAGGATGAAGACAACAAGGACATAGCTACTTATACTGTGAGGGGCACGAAGATAATGAGTCATCTTGTATTTGCAGATGACGTCCTTGTCTTCTTAGAACCGAAACCTAAGTACCTGTTAAACTTGAAGGAGCTGCTTCATAGATTCGGCACTCAAACTGGGCTTCACA